>KE504224.1:63891-91930 GCA_000344655.2 Fomitopsis schrenkii | reverse complement strand
ACAGTTCCCGTAGTACTGCCCCTTGCCCTCTTCGCAGGGTGATCATTAAGATCCATGAAGGCGCCAAAGTCGGTATGGTTCAATTCCGTCAGGGGCTCTGCAGGATCAGCTACAGCACTAGAGGGACCCGCTTCATTCTGCTGAGTGTTCATAGGTGTAGGCGCCACCATAGGGAAATCTTCCAACCCTTTGTCGGTTATGCGGACAAACCGCCTCTTTGGTGTTTTGTGCTCGTTGAAGTAAAACAGGTTCTTGCTAATGCGACCCCGGCCGCTAGTTGGGAGAGGCATGATTGAGAGGGAAGCTAAGGTCCGATCGTGGTTCGAGACGTTTGCACAAGATAGGATCTCTGATTGAAAGGCCGAGACTTTCGTGGGAGTGACCTGCCATTATGGGCCCAGGCAAGCAGTTGAAATTACTATTTGTATTGGTGCTATCGTGATGGCTTTAATCACTACGCGTCAAACTCTTCCGCTTTAACCCGTCCACCATAACCGTCTTGTCCCTTTCGTCTCGCACACCCGGCGACTTGTGCGGGGTACGCCGCGTTGAACCTGCCGCCTCAATCCCCTGGGTACATCCGCGTTGGACACACCGCCTTAACACCAGGTCCAGCGCCTCATGAGCAAGCCAGCGCTATAACCAACCTCGGGTTGCTAAGCATGTTGAGCGCATTGCGGGATCGTGGCGCAAGGGCTGTCGCGTGTAGCCAAGGCGGATGCGCGTTGAGATGGCGCCCCTGCGGCCACCCACTGGCGGATGCCGACCAACACATGGCAAGGCCGACTATTGACCCTACCAAATGCCATGGTACACAAGCTGTCGCGTGGGCCCTGCGTGACCCGGCGGATACGCGTGGGCAACGGTTGGCCGACCCATGCCCATGGGACTTGGCATATGTTGGCCAGCCCATGAATTTGGGGAGTTCGCGGTTGCCGAGTAGACCCAAAGCGGATCCGCGTGGGCAGCGGTTGGCCGGCCCATGCCCATGGGACTACACATAGATCGGCCCGCCCATGGCTTTGGTGAGGCTCGGCTGAACCCGAAGCGGATCCGCGTGGGCAACGGTTGGCCGACCCATGCCCATGGGTCTGCGCCCACGTCGGCCAGCCCATGGGACTGGGGAGCGCGCGTTTGCCGGTGTATACCCAAAGCGGATCCGCGTGGGCAGTGGTTGGCCGGCCCATGCCCATCGGACTGCACGGATGTCGGCCGGCCCATGGCTTTAGGGAGCGCCGAGGTGTCGCGTTTGACCAGTAGACCCAAAGCGGCACCGCGTGGCCCACGGTTGGCCGACACATGGTCATTGGGCTGCACAGACGTCGGCCGGCCCAAGAAATGCTCTCATGGCGCGCCCGGCTCGCGTGGGCTGCCGGCGTCCCAAGCGGAGGAACATCAGCCGACCCATCCGCATAGGCACTGTGAGATGTCGGCTGGCCCATTACAGTGGGCGCCTTACCCCGGTCGGCCGCTGTCGGCTCGTCCGTCCCTATGGCGTTTAGCCGCGTCGGCTCACCCATCGCTTTGGGTCTGCTAGCTGAATGGGCTCCCTCCGTAGGCGGGGGTCTGGATGTCCGGACAAAAAATCACGCCTTGCCCGTGAGGAGGGTCCAAATTTCCGGACAAAATCACGCATACCCCCCCTCGGTACCCGCGTTTCTGTCCGGACTCGATTAAGGCTTACCCACCTATAATCAGGCCCCCCTCATCATGGCGCAGGCGACCTCTTGGACATGGTATGCCTCACTATGCATAGACTGAACGAGCGTAGCGATGGTGCATATCAGTAAGGTACCTACGCGTCACTAGTCTCCCGTAGGCAGACTCTAAACACAACCTCTTTGAGGGGGGATGGGCGGTTGCAATTGTGTATGAGCGTCACGGTTTTCTCTGCTCTGAGTCTGTAACTTACTAATACCAGGGATTCGGAATACGCTGGTTGCCCGGGCCGCTCAATGCCGACACACGTTCGCCTGCCAGTGCACCTTGCCACACGGTCACCACCAGGTCGCCACCTCCTATCGACCAGGTAATTGCATAGCAGCGTCGTTGTGAAGCTGAGACGTCCTTCAGCTCGTGAGCTGCTGTGCCAAGAACGTCAAAGTTCAAAAGAAAGGAAGAGCCGACGCCGGGCCGAGCACTCGGTCGTCCGACGTTCGTACAGCCTGAGCACTGGCAGCGAACATTCGAAACTTCGAGTCATGGCCATCCACAAGTTTTCAGTGAGCACATCTCCCATATCTGAGAATCCTGGCCAGTGGTCTCATTGTCAGATCATCACGGGATTCTTTGCTCAGGATGACTCTCATGCCGACCCAGCGCGGATTGGTGCTGTGAGTGCAATGCATCGCATGAATACCAGTCCTAACCCCCTAACCCGAATATCAGTTGCCTCCGCGGTTTGGCTTGCTAGATGAATCCGAGGACCACTGGTCGAAGTTCGACTCAAAAGTCGCGAACTTGAACGAGACAGCGCCATCGGGAGTGCACTACAAGGTATTCTTCCTCGGTAGACATGGACAAGGGTGGCGTGAGTATGCCGTCCGTACCTCACACGCATTCGCGCTGACACAAAGGTACTGACAGACAACGTCGCCGAGGCTAAGTATGGCACTCAGGCAGGTATCGTCATGGTTTCTTCGCGCGCCTGCTCATGGGCGTACATGAATAGGCTTGGGACGAGTTGAGTCCCGTCTGCTCAGCAACTCGGTGATAACTCTGAATAGGTCAATGAATCGCAGTTACTACTCAAAGCTGAACGGCGATGACGAGATGACGTGGGGTCCCGACCCTGTGTTGACAGCCTTGGGGGCCCAGCAAGCCGAAACCGCGCGCACAGCATGGATCAAGGAGATTATGAAGGGCATGCCTACACCCCAGCGGTACTACGCGAGTCCACTTCATAGGGCACTGAGCACCTGGCAGATCACGTTTGGCAGCGATGAGACCTTCCCTGAGGATACCCGCACGGTCATGGTTTTCGAGGTAGATTTGATACGTATCGTCATTTGGTCGTGTCGTACTGACTCGCTGTGTAGGACTTACGCGAGGAACATGGCGTGCATACCTGCGACATGCGCAACTCCCGGACGCTGATCCAACGCAACTTCCCACTGCGAATGCTCGTCGTCGAGCCTGGGTTCACAGAGGAAGACATTGTCTGGCAATCAGACGTCCGAGAATCGAAGGAGCATGTCCGGACTAGGGCGCAATCGGTGCTAGACAGGATTTTCGACGAGATCGAAAGTACCTGTGCGTACTCGTTTCGTCTGCTTTATCCACTGGCACTATTATGGGGCTGATGGACCGGCACGTCGTGCTCCAGATATTTCTATTACTGCCCACGGTGGTATCATCAATGGTTTACTCGCTGCGGCAGGACGTCAGCCATATTCCCTGCCCACTGGAGGTATAAGAGCTGTTTGCTCTCAAGCGACATGACTGAATGACTTACACCATTGGCTCGGCTCAGGCGTACTACCATTGATCATTCGCGGCGAACCCGAGTGACAAACATCTCGCGGTTTGCTCAGTGTCTTAACATCTGGAAAGCTGGTGAAATGTGTCATCTGCTGTATTGCTTGGGGCCCGCACGATCACAGTCGCAGTGGGACTAAGCATGCACAGAATGGAATGAGCAACCGAGGCAATAGTACCTAGTGGAAAAATCCAATAATATCCATAGTGTACTCTTTGAACTTCTTGTAATCTTCACAATGATTGAACAAAAAAGCGCAGCTACTAAATGGACGTCAACGTCTATGTTGGACCCGCTTTGACTGAGGTGGAGGCGAGATCAACAGGCGGACCGGATTAGGCATGGTTGTATTGTAGATGGCCCGTGCGTGAGGAACACACGCGCGTCGACTGGTCCTCCCCAACTCAGCCATATCAGGCACTCCTCTCTCTGCACACGCACTTCCTGGTTCCTCCTTCCCTCATCACCATACTCGCGACAACTCCCTCCACGGCTGCGATGACTATTATGCCTGCTCCTAGTGTCTCGCAGCAGCTTCGGGCTATACCCAATCAACAGAGATCAGCCCCATCGGCGTCCGCGACAGATCCTGCGGCTCTGCGCGAAGCTGCTCTCAAATCTAGACGACGAAAGCTTGGATCTGGTTCGGAACCTGCTGGCATTCCTCCTCGTCCCCAGACTGTGCACGTCACTACTGCAGAGCCCTCGATACAGCTTGATTACGGCCAAGAGGACCCATCTGGTGCGTCCCCCACGACTTCTTCAGCATCGACTGTGGCGCCGCCTACCAAATCCACTACGCCTGAGCCCAAGGAAGATGACGACCAAAGTCGAGAAGAAGGGGAGATCAGCGACTCGGAGCCCCCGTCCGCCTCTCCTGTCGTGAAGCCAAAGGTCGCCTCACAAGCGAAACCTCAATCCGCCCCAACGAATGTCAGCAAGCCTTCGACATCGGCTCAAACCCCTCCAATCCCAGCTTCAGCGCCGACGACCTTGAAGACGTCTACTAGCACTGCACCTACGCAGAGTGCCTCTGTCTCAATGCCGCCGCCTCCCATCCCTCTTCCCTATCGTCTCGATGAGAACCATGTACGACCCGGCCTAGAGAGTACGTCTCCTCGTTTTTACTAGCCGATGTCTGATTGCCTCATCCCGCTGGCGCAGTGACGCAAGCACAGTACGACACCGCGAAGGATATTGTGCTCGACCTTCTAGGCTGGGGAGTTCCTCCTGACTACCTCGTCAGCTGTGGTGTCAGCCGAGAGATAATGTTCTACGTGTTTACAGAACTCAACCTTCGTCTACCATCCAACTTTGATGCCACTGGACTCCCGCCCTACCCGCCTGTGCCGACAGACTTCAATGCAACGCCCACGACTGGCGTGACAACACGCTTAGACTCGATGACTTTGCACCCGGAGAATGGTGTCGCCAGTACGTCGAGCGATCTGTGCCACTGCTGTCTCGCTCAACAGTCTCCTCAGAGGCAAACGGTCATGGAAGTCATGGTCAGACGATTTTATCTCCGACCGCTGCAACCTTCCTTCCGAGTACAGCTTTGTCTTCCTCCGCAGGACCCAACCTCTACGACATGGAACAACAGCGCAGACAAGAGCTTTTGGCTCGCAAAGCTGCTATCGCGTCGCGCAAGAAACAGGTTGCGCCTGTCGCTGCTTCCGCCGCTAAGGAACAGAAAGATGTAGAGGCGCTCGATACTGTGCCGACGAAGACTGTAGAAGACTTCTTGAAAAGCATTGGCCCCACCACCGAAGACACCAGCAAAGGCAAGGCTCCTGTTCGTCAGAGCTCGGCTCCCAGCCGTTCCATAATCGAGGATGCCATGGACGTGGATGAGGTCATACCAGGGCTGTCTATCGATACCATGATGTCGGCAGCCTCGCCACTGCCAGAGCCCGCTCCTACTGCACGAACACCGACACCCGTCACTAGTACACCGATCTCCGCGACTCGGCCCCAGTCTGCTGCCGACTCGGTTGCCAATCGGTCGCCACAATCCATCTCGTCGTCGTCAGGAGAGGGATCGCCGGTAAACACTAGCCCGAGCGAAGCAGAGGTAGTTCCGGGCCTTGCGTTTAACATCGCTGCACATGTTCCGGAGGCTAGTCGACGTGCGCCTCCCGTACGTAGAGGAACGAAACGACCTGTGGCCGCCGACTTCGATGACGATGCGCGGCCGCATACCTCGCGGCCGCCACCGGCGTATACCAACGGTAACCCCTACCACCAGCCGTCTTACAAGCGCAACGTTGGGAGCTTCGCGGGACTGAGCGGTATGCGGCGTTGCGTGATCGAATTGAGTGATAGCGAGGAAGAGGAGGAAGAGGAAGGGGCCATTCCCACCGCGTCGCGTCGGCACATTGGTAACGGCACGTCGCGCCCCTCGTCTGGTGCTCGTGTCGGCCCGCTGAGGGGGTCATCCATCTCGCGCCAAAGCCCTCCCAACTATGACAGCGCCACTCCGACGGGGGCCTTGACCCCTGCCGTGCTACAAGAGAAGGAGGAAGAGATCCGCAAAATGCGAGAGCTCATCAAGCAGCGCGAACAGAGCCGACTGCGTAAGCTGGCCACTGTGAGTGGTTCATTCCGCTGCGATCTCCGTTCCCTGCCTCTGAATACACTCGCTGCAGGCGTTTCGTTCGACGCCACCGACGGTGGACACGCCAACGAACGGTGGGCTGAGTGCTTCCGCACATCGCGAGGAGGACCCCTCTGCCTCAGCGTCTGATGGCCACCATAGTGGTTCAAATACACCCATTCCCCTCGGTATGCTCACATCCGTCCGAATTAGTATTACGAAGGTGCTTACCTGCGAGATTCAGCGTCGATTCCTTCAACGAGCTCCACTACCATCAGCATCCCCCCGACGCCAATAGGTCTCATCTTCAACCTCGACGGTTTGGATCTCACTGATCGTCAATGGCTTCATTTCAGACATCGTCGCAAACAGCTTCTTGGATACAGCAACCGGTGAACGAGGCGAGTGGCTTTCTCAGCATCTGAACTCGTAACGTTCCCGCTTCCTCACACGACTGCTTCCCGGCTTTTGGTGACCCCACCCTTGCACCCCTGTTTCCGCCTCCGTGATCGCATACTATATTCGTCTCAATCGTGCGTCTCTTCTTGCATCGTTCTGTTTCGGCGCGTGCATGGGCGTTCCGTGGCTCGCAGTACTGACCGTAGAGGCGAACCGTGAAAAACCGGCAAGAGTCTCTCTTAGCTATGCCGCACTAGCGGCCGTCTGACTGCTTACTCATGCGTTTTCTTTCTTTCGCTCGTGTACGAATCTTGCTTCGCACTGCCCATGTTGTTTGCATTCTTCCCCTGTTGTTTGCGTCTGTTCTCTTCTTTCGTTTTCAACAGGTGGGCACAGCAGATGGAACGTTAAGTGGAGATGCCATGAACGTCGACGTCGTCAGCACAGATGCAGAGACGTCGGCCCAGGTGCGTGTTGTCCTCATGACACTATCTACGATGGATCTTCTGCAGGAGAAACGTCGCCTCCCGGATCTGTATTGATGACCTGGTCTCGATTTCCCAGAACGATGATGCAACGGCAACGGCAAATACCCCTCAACGAGTCGCGCAAGATGACGACGCAAGCACTGGGTTTTCTGCTTACTCTTCGCCTCTTGCCTGCTTCCCTCTCTTGCGGACGCGCTCATATCTTGACGGTTTTGGCGAGGGCTCTAGCGGCGCGCAAGCCGACGGCGGCGTGGACGATACCTCCTCCATCTCAAGCTCCCCGCGCAATACCGCAATAGACCTCCGAGACCTCAAGACGGCGCACGCGAAGAACCTGCTGACGGACCCGTCAAGACCGATCTGCCAGTACGAGGTGCCCGGCGGGGGAGAGTGCCGGGACACGGAGTGCGAGTGCATCCACCTCTCGCGCCCAGCGACGGCCGAGCCCTCCGGTACGCCGCGCGCCCCTCGTCCGCGTATGCTCACACCTATGCCCCCTCCCCGTTCCCGAGCAGATGAGGAGACCGCGCACTACCTGTACGCGCGGTTCGCGGCGCCCGCGCGGAGCGGCGCGGGCGTGAAGGAGATCAAGGACGCGCTGGTGAGCATCCGCGCGCGCAGCCCTGCGAAGGCGTTCGACCACCGGGTCGCGGAGGTAGTGGGCGCGCTCGGCCTCCGGTAGGCCGGGGCGCGCGGCACTGGCAAGGCTCGACCCGGCTATGACCCCCGGCCTTGGCCTCGACAGCGCGCGCGAACGCGCTGGCAACGAAGAGCACGACAAGGATGTGCGTGGGATGGGTTTGAAGAGCGCGTGGCGCCACCGGCTGACGTGAGTCGCTGGAGTGTGAAGAGGTGGACAATGGGCATTGATTGGATCTTGGTGGCCGGTGCGCCACTGAAGCGACAGGCCCACGGAGTGTTTCGATAGCCCGACGTTGGATGGGGCCAGCGTTTCATTATTTGCATTCACAAGTAGACCGGTCTTGTCATTTTTGTTCGAAGAAAGTGTATGATGTACGTAGCATGGTTCATGGATAGGTAGCTACTACGTGGTGGCATCCAGTCGTAGCACGGCTCGTTTTGAGTACGGCGCTATTGGTCTCGTGTTTTTGTAACCTCGTACAATGCATTGGCTTGTTCGCGAAATCCGGGTGCGAGTCGCGGTGACAATCCGAGGTACTCTCCGTAGTTCCAGAGCTGGACGGCTGAGTGTGACATTGTGGTCGTCGACGGAACCCGATGTACGGCGCGCAGCCACGCGCTATGCTCCCGGAGCTGTCTACAGCAGAGTGACTCCATATGAAGATGGATAGAACCGCTCCACGGCTGCATGATGAAAGTGCGGTCAGACACACGGCCTGCCAATGGAGAGCGAACGGAGACTGCCAGTGATACGCCTGCGGCTGACAGTCAATGGGCGGAATTTCGACTCGGAGAATCAATCAACGACAGGGCTTAGTATTTGGTACATGGACGATTCCGGTCGCGTGAGTGTGCCATGCGACCATTAGCAGCGTGGACAATCACAGACAGGGCTCATCTAGGTCGAATGTGGTATCATTAGTAGTTTTGGTGTTGACAACTGGGAACACGATTGGAGGCGCTCGGAGCATAACAAGCATTGTTGAGAATGACATACAGTTGACCAATGATCAGCCTCATGTGTACGATACAACTCTAAAGAACCAGGGTTGATAGCAGCTACTCTCTACGACTCTACGCCCATTAGTCGAGCTCGTCGTAGAACGAGCGAGCGAGGATCTCCTCGAGAAGATCACGCTCCCACAAGCCTGCGTCGTCCTCCCGCTTTCCGTGGTAGTCGCCCACCCACTGAGGGTTCGGTCGTACGGGCCGCGGGTGGTGGAGGTTGTGGGCCGCTGTTGAATCGTGCACAACGATTGGGTCTTGAACGTCGGCGTAGACTTTGCCAACGGGGCTAGGGCGGCGAAGGCGGTCTTGAGCTGCTGAAGCTTCACGGTGCTTGGTCGTCTTTCTATGCCTTGATGACGAGCTTTGCTGGTCATTGCCGCCTGCGCGTGCGTAGAGCTCCTCGAAGTCAAAGTCGCGAGCAGCAAGTGCGCCACTTCCCTGGTGGCCGTTCGCGTGGCCGTTGGTGTGCGCGTGGCCGTTGGTGTGCGCGTGGCCGTTGGTGTGCGCGTGGCCGTTGGTGTGCGCGTTGCCGTTGGGGAGCGTGACGGCGTTGCGATGCGGCGAGCCCCAGGGAGCCAAGGCGCCCACCCCACCGTTGATCGGGCTCTCACGAGGCATGGACGGGGGTGGCCGGGGGCCGGTGCGGCGCGCGGCTTGTTGCCCCCCCGCGCCCTGGTGGGGGTTGCTTCCAGGCTTCTCGAGCGACTCTGTGCTCCGTTCGTAGAGCGACTCGAAGTCAAAGTCGCGTGCAGCAAGTCCGCCACTTCCCCGGTGGCCGTTCGCGTGGCCGTTGGTGTGCCCGCCGTTGTGCCGTGCCCCGCCGTTGTGCTGTGCCCCGCCGTTGTTGCCGAGGAGGGCCCGCAAATTGGTGACACCGGGCCGACGGACGAGGGCCGGGCGTTCCGGGGCGGTTTGCGGGGCAGGTTGCGGGGCAGGTTGCGGGGCGCGTTGCCCCCCCGCGCCCCGGCGGGGGTAGTCAGCAAGCTCCTTGGCCTCTTGGAAGCTCCGGTCGCGGGTAGCAAGTTCACCCTCTACACCCCGGGTGCTCAGGCTGTGTTACGCAGGACCGGTTAGGGCTGGGCGAGGAGATCAATGGCAAGTACATACGGGTAGGCAAGGGCCGGGGTCGCAACAGCGACGGCAGCAACGATCGTAGCTACGGTGGAGAAACGCATCGTGATAAGCGTTGGCGCGAGAGGTCGTTGGATTGAGAGTTGATAAAGATCGTAAGTGTCGTTCGACAACGAAAAGCAACGAGGCTAGTGAACAATGGTGAGACAACAGCACGAGGAACCACCGATGGGATTGCACTCACCAACCAGTACCCGTTACTATGTGAGGGAGCCCGAAGAGGAAGTGGAAGAGCTGGAGGACAAACAGCGAAACGGACCGAGCTTATATACGCTCTTCCTAGAGCAGTACGGAGTTGGCCGGTCGTTAGCCATCTTCGCCGGAAGCAATGCAAGCCCAGGCCCATCAGAGAGAACTTGTCAACATCAGATCTCATATCGCCACACGATCAGCCTGTGAGCGCGACACGCAAGGCTATGTACCGTGGAATTTTGCTACTATTTGATATAGCTACGAAGGGCATGATCAGCTGAGGTGGGCTATGGTGAGCTACTATCCACACTAGTCCTCCTCAATTAAGACTATTTTCTTCACCTTCTTTTTGCTCGCCACCGACGCTCATATGATCGCCTCTGATGTGTGATGTCATGGGTGATGCCCAGCCGTCCCGTCCTCCAGATATACAGTCATCAATGTCGGAAAATGCAGCAGCTGGGTTTGAACTCAAGTGGCTACGGATCGAGTACGTCGCACACGGCCGATGCGATCGTTCTGAGTGGTCTCTCCGCTATGCCTCGCATCCGATCGCGCGTCCGACGGCTGTCCCGCCCTCAGAAGCTCACAGCGACCGCTCATATTGAAGCATTTACGGCTATCGCGGACGCAGGGGAAGACGACTATGACAAAGTGCTCGCTCTTGCACTTTTCGATCTCGTTCTCGTATTCCGCCGGCATGAAGGCTGGTTAACCTTACTGACTGCAGACGCGCGCACGACGCCTTCTCCGGTCAGCCACATTTCTAAACTCCGACTCAACCCTACCCTAGGTCTTCGCGTTGCCTGCGTTTGCTCGGCGAACCTGGCGTGCAGTTCTCCCGGTGATCGATACACTGCCATCAATCATCGACGGTGGCGAGCAAAGAAAAGTTGAAGAAAAAAGTCTTAATTGAGCAGGACTACTACTACCCACATACTGTAGTATTTCGACCATAGGTTCACCGGGTGTGACCTGTGACCATGCACTGAACAGGTGCCCTAGTTCATGGGTCTTGGTGACCTGTGACCACCACCTCAGTTCAGTTCATGAGGCAAGCATGGATGCCGGGGCTCGGACATAGGCAGCACACTGGAATGTAACAAATACGTAGTGCAGCAAAGCCCTCAACGTCAGTAGCATCACTCGCCGTTCCCTGGAGGCGTTTTTTATCACTAAGCGCCCGTGACACCTTTGAAAACCCGTACTTAGTTCAAGTGCTGCTGTGACTGTGACAAATGAACTGAAACACTAGTTCAGAGGGGCCTGTGACCTGTGACCAAACCTATGTTCAAAATACTACAGTATTATGGAGGGTGTGGCACCGGTGGGTCATGGCCTGATATAGTACGAACATCCTCCTCCCTCCCAAAAAGGTTGTATTTCCGGTCTGCCTAGGGGAGACAAGCCGTGGCCTTGCGAGTCACAGCAACCATCATCACCAGTGTCCGCCGCTAAAGCCGCACAGCTTGATGTATCTTCTATGGAGCGGGCCACTAAGACACCACTACTTTGTGACAACATCAGGGAACCCACCCCGTGCAAATATCAGTCAATTCACATAAATGAGTATAAACTGATTGAAAACACATTGACCTTACCCTCCCTTTCGCTCGCCTCATTTTACTGGAATTTATGCCAATCCTCAGTTGAATATCTCTGAGTGACACGCAACATCTCACTCAATGCAGCACTCACCTAGCTACTTGGACTATTTTGGAAGCATTTCACGGTATTGGCTGCATAGTTAACAACAATTCATAATATTTTAGGGCACTAATCTGGTATACAGGCCATACATAGCTCTTCGCACACAATACGAGAGCGACTGTGACGAAGCGAGACCATTTTGTGATGATGTAGTGCAATGAGAACAAAAGACACACTCAGGCCCATTCTTCACAACACAATGCTCATGCCCGCGGTGTGGGGATCCACAAGGCTGCTCGATATGTCCTGTGTTTCATCCTCTGTTAGGCTCCCGAATGCCCTGACATGCAAAGATCATGTCACTCGTCACGAAGAATGTTGGCTAGGCACATACCTTCCCTCCTTATACAGGTACCCGATGATACGCCTGAGCCGTGGCTCTACCCCGATACGGTTGGGCCGTCTCTTTTCGCGCTGTAAGCCGCACTTCGAACAGGACCGCCAGAACCATGCCAGACCATAGGATTGCTTATCGCGCGGCGTAGCAAGTCCGGACGTACCGCCTTGATCGTCGCGACACGGGAACGCGCCGTCGCGGCCTATTGCGGCCTCGTCGCATGCAGGAACTCAAGCTGCACACTCAGAAAGTCAAATCGTAGAAGCTAGGTCGCATTGTCGAGCTAGCTAGCGCAGTACACCATGAGTTGTAACTACTTCCGACCGTGACAGGGTACGAAGGGATGCGGGCCGCACCCATGCTGCCCGGCGTTCCTCGGCAATCCTCCCCCTCGCACAAGTCCACCTCTACCCCTCACACCTCCTCGACCACGTCGCGGACCCATCGGGGTGTTCAGAGCGCGAAGCGTATCGATCAGGCTGGGGCCCGCGGGGTTCATCACGGGTTCCGGCACCAGCGCGGGCATCGTATTGTCGGGACTGCCAGTCGGCTCGGACGGCTTGTCACGACTTGCCTCAAGCAAACGGTCGACCAACCGGGACATCTCGTGTTGAAGGAGTGATAGGGAGTGGCGATGAAGGAGGTGAACGAACCTGGAGGGAGGCTGCTAGAGGGAGAGTCCCATTAGGCACACGGGAGAGAGCAGGAAGGAACGATGCATTAGAGGGCGTATGAGCCCAGTATATATACATGCTAAGAAGCCATCAGGTGATCATATGTAAGCGTATCAGCTGAGGGCTGAGTCAGAGTCGTAAGCTACGTGAGTCAGCGTTAGTAAGACGGAACCGGGAACTCCGGGTTACTGGTACAATCACATGCCAAAGGAGCGGAGGTCCGAAGGGACCGGAGGTCCGACTAAGTCCGGAAGTCCGAAGTGAGTCCGTAATCTAATCTACTGAATCAGGACGAGAGGTAACGAGTCCTGCAGATAAGATAAGAGCGAAAAAGGAAAGTGAGCGTACAGTAAGGTACGTAGCGTTGCAGAACACAAGTAGTCCATATCAGGCAAGCCTGATTAGATAACACCTGATTAGGTAGAAGTTCAACATCTCGCTCACGATCATCGGCAAGGAACGGTAGTTGTTGAGGTACGTGGGCACTGTCGTGTACATGGGCAGTCCTACGGCAAGGCGAGTGCTCGGCTGGGTCTGCTTATAAAGGACAGCCGCTTCCGACCAAGCGAGTGTCGGGAACGGTACTCCGACTCTCTCAATCTCGGGTGAGTCGCGATCCTTGAAGACCTCATCGAAGTAGTCCAGCATCTCCATGATCTCGTGGTACACAAACGGCGACGGAAGGCTACCGGGCTCGGCAGCGGTGACATGGCAGTACGACTCCAGTACGGCATGCTATCATCGCGGTCAGCAACAGCTCTATCGGGACACGGCAGCGACGTACCAGGTGCCAGCGGGCGCCATGCGCCCAGGCTAGCCAGTCTCGCGACCTGGAGGGTTGGTACTGCCGTAACTGTGGTTCGATCGCGGCGTCAGCCAGCAAGACATCAATAAGTCTCGCGAAGTGGATGCGGTGAGCATTTACGGTTGTCTCGTTGAGGGACATGTTGCTTGTGTCTGGGGAGTTCGTCTCTCCAGTGCAGGTTCATATCTCTTCACCGTCGGGCATCTGTCGGGCACTCTCGAAGGTTCCATCGGAGTGCGGCTGTGCATATCACATTCGTCGCACATGGTACTCAGCCATGTCGCGGCCTCTCTGGACTGTCGTGCGATGTTTCTGATTTTTGTGATTAGTTGTGTGTTCTCTTGGACGATATTTCTCATCATGTCGTGACTCATACGTGCTGACCGGTTTGTTCCGGTCGGGCATGTCCATCTGTACATTACCTTAGACTTTTCCCCCAAATACACCAGAGACCGTTACCCTCTCATTTTCCCGCACGTTTGCACGTCTGTTCGTCGTCGAGACTCGCTCGACTCGCTTGCCCGTACGTAGGTCATCGCACACTGTTCGGTTCGAAGCACCGGCTCGCAAGTCATTGCAAGGTCATCGCAAGTCATCACTAAGTCATCGTTCATTGTACTCTATCGTCGCTCATCGCGAGTGTACTCCTTCGCTGCGGAAACTAGCCCGTACTCCCCCTTCCATCTTAGACCATCCCTAACACCCCCACTGTACGTTCTTTCCTGAGCACAGCCCTTGATCCCGTCGGAGCCCTCGTGCCATCCCTCGGTCTCCCGCACACGTGTCTTGTGTGGAGGGTTTCGTGCTCGTTCGGTCACATCACCGAGGATCAAGTGACGTCCACGGTGGTTCAGCGAACTGAGGGTTGCCATGTGGGCGTGGTAGTGCTTCTCCTGCCTGCCAGCATTAAATTCACCCGCTTCGCGGACACCATCGATGCCTTCGCGGATAGCAGCACCGACCTGGCAGCACATTAGTCCACAGCAGCGGGCAGTGTGTATAACGGCACCTACAACTGTCGCGATGAATGCCGCCATTACCGTGGGTATCTCCAGCTGGGTAGCTTCTTCCCCCGTTTCATAGCTTGACTTGTAGACATTCATGCCTAGATCCAAGAACACCCTCTGACCGAGGAAAAGATGGCTGAGGATCTCAATGAACGGACCCGCACAGAAGGGTAGGTCCCGTTTGATCTCGATGTACCTCCCATTCTGTGTGCCGCGACAACGCCAACGAGTCATGAGCAGAGTGACTGTATCCGATTAGCTGAGTAGCTCACCACGAGGCGTCCAGGAAATATGAACACATTGTCCATGAGCAAGTTCATTACGGCTGCCTTGAGGATGACTGGGTTGTTCTCGATTGCCTTCAGCCCATAGGCTTCCCACACCTTGTCGTGTGACGTCTCAAAGAGAGGCCGTCGCACAGTACACATCTGGTCAACCGGCTACGATGTGCACCTGTCAGTTGGGCAACATGACAATACGAAATGTAGACAAACAATCTGGATCATGTGCTGCGCGTAGACACTGTCGTCGAGCAGGCGCAACACAATGTCGTTGAGTCGAAGTTGTGTGGCTTGCTCGACCAAGATCTCGAGGAACATGTCGGGGCGCTCAGGCTTGCTTGGGAATGCATTGACTGTCATGAGTGCACGGGGAACAAGACGAGCGATTGTGGCAGTGAACAGGCTCCGGAGTTGGGAGGATTGCTCGCTGGTGATGCCCGCAACCTTGTTGCCGGTCGTGTAAGTCAGCTCTGTTTCCGGCGCCCAGCGCTGTCCGCGCGCGACTGGCCCAGCCTCCGTCTTGACGTCCGTGGGGCCGCCTTCTAAGGCGTTGGCCTCCGACTTGATTGTCGGCACGTCCTCCTGTTTGTCATGCATAGCGACAACCGGTGCATCCTTGTGACGTAGTCAATCAATAAACATATGCCGGTTAGACGACATGAAGGACTTACCTGGATGTTTGAGTCAACATCCTCCCTGTTCGCATCAGTGGTGAGCACCTGCAGACAGGCAAATCTGTTAAACAACAACAAGATATGCCCAGCCACAAGGTACGTACCTGGTCACGCGCTGCAAGAGCTTTGTTAGGTTGCTCCTGGAAGGTGGGCAGAAGGCGGTGTCAAGGTGGATTACTCATGCACGATAGAACTGAACACACCACTTTCTCAGTAGCTTTCTTCTTGCGAGGCTGTTTCGCCTTTTTGCTCTTCATGAAGACAAACCCTTCGGACGACTCATCACCATTTCCTTGTGGCTCCTCGTCACTGCTCGGCTGAGAAGAGATCATCAGATGGTGAATGGGTATCTATTCGTGCTATGCTTACCGCTGGGCGAGCCAGCTTTTTCTTCGGCCAAACAGTGCCTATGCGCCCCAATCTGCTCAGAGCAAACTTTGAGGGAGGGTGATTCACCACAGCGGGGCCATATAGGCTCTGTTGATGGAGAACTTGTGAGTCCACACAGAACATGACACACAGGGACGTACCGAAGGTGCCTTGTTGGATTGCGGACCAGTCACCTGACAATGATTAGACATGCCTGATGCTGCACATTGCACATGTTAGAACCTCTTACCTTTGACTCATTCCGAGTATGGGCAGTGTTCTCGACACTGCTGCTGGTCCGTGCGTCCCCGACTGGTACAGCCGACTTCATGGCTTTTCTCTCGTTAGAACGGTGTGCTTGCCGTGCTATCACCTCCTAGTATAGGTTGCAGTAGGATACTTGTTAGGAGCCTGTGTACGGTGAAAGTATCTCGAAGACTCACCTTCCACTCCTGGTCAGAGTCAGCAGGAGCAACGTTCAAGTCTTCGTTGGATGGTGAGGGGTCCGAAGTGTCGTCCTCAACATTGGACGGATATGCATAGTCGCTATCCTCGCTGGATTCAACATTGATTAGGTGAGCAGAAGGCTTGGGCCCGCAACGGCCAGCAGCAACCACCACGGCCATCTATGGTTAGGAGACATGTAGCCGCACCCCAGCGCCAATGAGTACAATGAGTGTGGGAGAGATTATGGCGAGTTGGTGCTTACGCCTTGCTGTAACTGCGCTGCAACTGTCGCGGAGCTAGGTCGATGCGCACACTAAGAAAGCGAGAGAGGTCTCGCCGGGAATAACCCCGTACGGACCGAGACTGAGTGAGTTGATACTCACCACTTGCGGTGGCAGACTTGCGGTCGATGCTTCACACGACTAACTGAACAAAGTCAAGCTAGCACTCAAGTTAGATTAGAATATACTAAGTACAACGGATGTACTCACCTAGCACTCAAGAGGACGAGATGAGTGCTAGGGGAGTGAGTCTCTACTACTTATACCCCTCAGGTTTAGGGCAGGGCTCCTACATCAAGGTGTCGTCACATGTGTGAGGCAATTACACTATTGGCTAACTACCGATGATGCGAGATGGCGCGATCTGTCCTAAGTCCGGTCTCGGGATATGCGTCAGCGGGTCACGTGCTACAAGGTACACCCTAGTCTGTGGTTACGTCACGTGACTAGTCAGAAGGCCGTTCCAGGCGAAAGTTATTGAGTGTATAGTACAAGTCCATGGTACAAAGCGAGATAAAATAGTAAAAACAAAGTAAAAATTAGGGCCTAGCCGTGCCTACCACGACATTACCCCCCTCCTAAGACTGTGTCGTCCTCAACACACTTGAGCTCAGATGCCAGCCCGCCTCCCACTCGAGGTCAGGTGCCGTAGTGCTTGTCAGATATCGCCACTCAATCTTATCGAATCCGGCTGCAGAGATCTTGCGTGGCGTGCTTGGATTCTTCCAGTGGAATTCCGCGATGCTTTTGTCAGAGTGGGTGATATTCTTGGCCAGTTCCCAGCTGTCATGTCCCTCGTCGAAGCCCTTCCAGCATACGAGATACTGGAACTGGCAGCAATAGAACCTGCTGTCAAGAATATGTTCGACTTCCCACTCTTCTTCTCCATCGACTTCTATCGGATCAGGAGGTGGCAGCTTGCCGTTCTCCGCTGTTTCCGTATAGGGTGAAAGTCGATTTACGTGGAATACTGGGTGAATCTTCAGCACGTGAGGTAGATCTAGCTCGTAGTTGTCATTGTCTCTGACTTGGACAACGGTGAAGGGGCCTAGTTGGCGAGGTCCAAGCTTCTGACTGGCTTGGTGAACCTTTACGTCTTTGGCGGTGAGCATGACACGGTCACCGACTTTGAACGCTGGAGCTTTACTTTGCTCCGAGGATTCCTTCATCCGTTCTTTACTGAGACGGAGAGCTGCTTCTGCCTCCTTGCGTACTTCTGCAAGATCTCTGAGGCGTTGCTCGAGCGCGGGGATAGAGCTTTTCTGGCCCGGCGGCACCGTGAAGTCTGGGCGGTATCCATACATGACTTCAAACGGACTATAGCCAGTTGCCGAGGACATGTGGGAGTTGAAGACAAACTCCGCAGTGGGCAGATGCTTTATCCAGTCGTCCTGGTGCTTGTCACAGAAGAGTCGGAGGTACTTTTCGACTTCCTGATTAGCGCGCTCTGTTTGACCGTTACTTTGGGGGTGGTATGCGGTGGTCAGGCTTGCATTGATTCCGAGCTTCTTGTACAGTTCTCGCATTAGCTTAGCAGAGAACTGGGGTCCGCAATCCGACACAAACTCGTCGGGGATCCCATGAAGGCGGAATATCTCTCTATAATGCAAGTCGGCTATGCCCGCGGCGTCAACATTGGTGGTGCTCTGGATGAAGTGGGCCTGCTTCCCGTACAGATCAATCTACATGATGATGGAGTCATACCCTTTGCATGGGGGAAGTCCAGTGATGGCGTCCACACCGACAACTGCATCAGGAAAAAGCGCTAGGAGCCATATAACTTTTGAAAGACCTCGCAGAGTCCCTGAGTAGTGAGAAACAAGCCAAATTAACGGCCTAGCCCCGAACACTTCTCAGAAGCTAGTTCCCGGTTTGTGGGATACTAAAAAGTAAGCCTAATACTCTAAGTATTGATTCATTGCTCTAAGTCTGGTCTGAATCCGGGTGTCTATGACCTCATTCGGCGGTGATGCGACTCCGCGGCATCTGAGCCCGGAAATCGCACCGCGGTAAGAGACGCGACACCCCGACCGGAAGCCGACTGTGACCCCGACATGGCAACTCTGCGACCTGCAACGGCCTACTCAAGCAGCAACCCGAAACGGAGACGAAGCACCCAAACGGCTAGGTTCGCATTGTCAAACTAGCTACAAGACGAGCCATGGTGTCTACGATAGCGACAACCCTTCCTACATAAAGGGGTTGTTGTTGCGACGCAGCCCGTTACATCCTCCCCTAATCGCGGAACCTCCTCGACCACGGCGCGGAGCTGTCGGAATGCCGCGCACTGGAATATTGCGCGTGTGGGTCGGCGGAGCGTCGCGACCGTTGAGCGCGATCCCTTCAACGCAATCGGTGAGCCTGCGGAGCTCCAAGGTATGGCTCCGGCTGTCTGCCAGGAGGCTATCAACGAGGACCGCGATACCGTGCAGCGACGACGGAAGACTGCGGAAGTCGTCAAGGTACATGGGCATCGCCGAGTACTGCGGCGGATCGGCGGGCGTAGCATCACAGGCGCGGTTCTGGATCTCGGTGACCGAACTCTCCGACCAAGCAAGTGTCGCGTACGGCACGCCAGACCTCTCGACTGCGATCGGGCTATCCGACTGGAAGACACTGTCGAAGTAGTCTAGGAGTCGCGTCACAGGAGCTACGGCGAGTGGCGACGGCAGAGCATCGGGCTCGTGCGCGACGACTGCGCAATACGACTCGAACAGAGCGCGCTAGGGCGCGATCAGTCGCGGCGTGTTGGAAATGCTAGGGTACGACGTACCAAGTGCCAGTGGGTACCATGGGCCCACGCAAGCCATTCGCGGTCGTTGGACGCGCGGTAGCGAGGCTCGACAGCAAGGTCGGCGCGGAGTACGTCGAGGAGTCGCGAGAAGCGCACACGGTGAGCATTGATAGCGGCAACGTTGTGGGACATGTCGGTTTGCAAAGGTGAGGGAAACTCCTCCTTCCTTGCGACTTCATAGTTTTGGCGGTCGAGTCGGGCTCGGATCTAGTCGGGAACCCAGTCGCGCGACTCACGGGTGGCGCGGGCTATGGCGGGGACCCTCGGGATATGGGTCGGGCTTGGCGAGTATGCACGACTTTCGCCTAGACTTTGTGATTGGTTGCTGTGGCTGTTTCGGAAGATGTTCTCTGTGTTTCTGTATTTATTGCGCTGATCGGGTCAGACCGGTCGCGCGCGACGATTCCTGTACATTACCAGGCAGTTTGCCTCTGAATAGAGCAGATTCCCCCTCCCCTCAGCGTTAGCGTCAGAGCTCGGCTCCGCGGACTGTTGAGACCCCTTCCCGTGTTGCGACTCACCCGTGTTCACTGCGACTTCACGTACCGGCGTACCTGCGACTTGCGACTGCGCGATCCTGCGTCTGTGACTGCGACTGCGACTGCGACTCTGCGATCCGCTATCGGCTATCGCGACCTCCCTTCGTAGTCCCCCACTTCCGACAGTTGCAGTTCGCTGTGAAGGGAACTCGACCTCCACCTCGCCCTTCACACACCCCGCCCCAGCCTCGTCCTCAAGGCCCTCGGCTGACTCGCTGGTCCCTTTAGAGGAGGTTTGGACGCATCAGCGGCTTGCGGGGTATGCTTCTTGCACTCTGGAAGACTCCTCAGGGCATGATGTGCTCTCAAAAGTCTTGCACAACGGGCACCTCACAGCTCCCCTCACCAATTCTGCGCGTGTTTCTGTCACGTGTGGGCACATCAGCAATTCAGGTACGTGGGTGTAGATGCAGAGGATGTCTCACCGCCTTCCGCGAGTCTGGCCAGTTTTGTTCCTCTCGCGTACCACTCGCGCAGATTCCGATACAATGGTGGGTCTTTCTCGTTCGCCAAGTGGTTTTGCCAGAGGGCCGCAATATTGACGTCAGCCCAATTAGATAGACTAGTGAAGTAGCGAGTGAGACGTTGCGCAGACTGGTATATTTACAATACTATGCATTGCTTACCTTGCACACTTGAAGCTCAACCGCATCAGTGCTAGACAGAACTGGAAGTCGAACGACTTCTTGTGGTGATTCATTCCCTGGCAGGCTCGTGCCAACTGAAACAGGTTCTCATCACTGTATTCTTCTAGCTGCTCTTGAGAGCGCAAAATTGAACGTGCTGAAAGAAGGGTATCGTCTCGCATGTCGTGCGCCGTGAGGGTGAATAAAAAGTTAGCCACAGATGTCCTCACTACCTCATGAGGTTTCGTCATGAGCTGCCACACCGCTTGAGGCTGGTTGCGACTGGCTACCCAATCAACGCCTCGTCGTGGACAGAGAGGCCACAATGCGACCGGCACCTGCTGCTGTCCATTTGGTGCGGGATCGTGGCCACCAGGTCTCCCTGATGCTCTTGACTTGGAATACGGCGCAGAGGCTAGTGAGCGTCGCTGCCTCTGAGTCTGGGTCCTCTTGGGGCTGTTTGTCTCAGGCTGTGACTGAGCCGCATGTTCATCGCTCACGCCAGGTTCATCGCTCAATTCTGGTAAACATAAGCGCAAGCACTGCATATCAAGGATACACTCACCCCGATGTACTCCTGCGCTGTTCAACAGCAAACTTGAAGGTACTGCTTCCTCCGCATGATGCTCTGCATTAAGTCTGTTCCGCTCTATTAGTAAATAGGGTGTGTACAAATAACTATCCTCCTACCGTCGAGTTGTGTATCCATGATTACTTGAACTGTGTCTTCTGGTCTGCCTATAGCTTGTGTAGGCTGATCTTGCTGTGACAGTCTCTTGAATAGTGCTCCCAGCACCGGCGTTAAGTATTGTGCAGTAGAGAGAAGGACGGTGAGCTCCTTTACTTCTTCTTCACTCAGCTTCATGCCTGTGGCGTGGTTTGACGTTGAGCTGCACGGTGCTGCGCGGTGCATGGTGCGTAATGCACGAAGGCACGAGAAATGCAAAAAAGAAAGAAGAAACTCAACTTTGAGCTGCAGTCGAATCATTCAATCAATCAGAGCTTGTCAGCATTATCAAGTTATGGTATTGCTGAATGCAGGTAATTAGTCCGTACAAATCGTTATGCGCCTGCACGTAACAACGGTGAGGCCAACTGTCCATAGGGGGTAGCATGTGAAGTTGAATAGGCATGTGGGAATAGACAAGGGATATATTGGAGACACGACAGTACATACAACAAGAGCCAACGGCGCCAGACACAACATATCGTGAGCGAGGGGAGATTCAGCGAGCAGCACAGCGAATGTAGCGAATGGAGATCACGAACGGCGAGCAACGAGCAACGAGACAACATGTATCGTACAGCGTTGAAGATGGCAATGGCAACGGCAGCGACGAACAAAGGGTGTACATAAGGTGGTAGAATGTCCGTAAAACTCTGTAGCCTCTGCGCCCCGACAGCAAAGACGCAGAGCTGGTATTTCACCTCACCTAGTCGACACTGGGATCCTGGCGACTGCGCACCTCGCCCTCGTCATGTTCCTCTCTCTTCCTCTTGCGAAGTTCATCGGTCATAGTTCGGATCTGCGCCATACTCAGCTGGGACGTCAATGCAATCAGTGCGGTATCGGTCTTGGCGACACCCAACTCAGTAGACTCCCCGGCACGATGTCTCGCATATAGACGCATGCCCACTGGCAATTCCCTGAGGATGGCCTTGAGGACCGGCATGAATTCGAGCTGCACGTTGTTGAGTGTGTTGACGTAGTTCATGAGGTCCTCGAGAACCTCTGGATCGCCCTCTGCCAGCAATGTGTTGATCATCTCTGTGCTCGTCCAGATCCGCGCGATCTTGTCCAAGATGATGTGATACGACGCGTCTAGCTTGAGCAGGAACTGGTCTAGCAGCCCATGCAGTTGACCTGTGTACCGATCTAGAGGAAGAACCGGCTGTGACATATGTTAGCACAGCGCTCGGTAGTCGGACACGTCTCACTCACGATGGCAAAGTGGGAATTGATCCATAACGCCTCGGCCGCGGCATGGCTCGACTCGGCGATTGTCTTGGCTTGCGCGAGCATCGTGACAAACAAGTTGAAGTCGTCCTTGTGGACGTGAAACATGAGAACGCGGAGACCGCCCGTGAGTTCCTTGTCCCCGCTCATCCATGGGCCGCAGCTGGGTAGAAGCATCGATGCCGTGCCCGAGTTGTCTTGCAACAATGTCTTGTACCTCCCCGAGACGGTGTGCGACGTCCTGGCCAGCATGGCGTTGTAGGCCTCCTCGTTGTAGCGTACACGAGCGCCAGCAGCCGCAGCGGGCGTTGCGGACGAGGAGGACGCAGAAGACGGACCGTGTGCCGCAGGGGCGACGACGGCGGACGCAGTGGACGTGGAGGTGGCGGAAGACGCGCGGCCTCCACGCGCAGCGGCTGTAGATGGAACAGGGACGGTGGAGGAAACCTGCTGAGAATTGTCCGTGTCCTCTTCGCCATCCTCGTTCGTCGGCACAATCAGTCTGGACTTGCCCTTGCCTTTTTTCCCCTTTGCGCGCCGCACGGCCAACTTGGGCTGGCTCGCCTTCCGTCCGTACGCTACGTTGTACATTTTGAAGCCGAGAAGCTGAGGAAACATATCTTCGCTGCCAGCTACAGCCAGCTGCTGCTCGCCGACGCTCTTCAACTGATCATAGAGTTAGATATCAGTGCTAGACCGGGAATGCAAATAATAACTCACCGTATCGAGGACATTCGGTTTGCCGATGCCGTGGAGGCTCTGTGAGTTGCCGACTTCCACTGGGCCAAGGAAGTGTATGTAGTTTGCGTAGTCGACACCGGGGAGAGCATCTGGATATTTGTTGTTTTCGTCAGTATCCTTGAGGCAGATGGACACCCCTGCACCGCGAATCGCCTCAAGATTGTATCGGTTGCGTAAGGACTCAGGAGCGGGAGGAATCTGCTGGGCAACCTCGTCGTAGCCCTGCTTGGTCGCGCTGGCAAGCATGTCGTGGCTGGGAAGTGGTGGCGCCATGGTCAGAGTTTCAGTCTCCTTGTCATAGTAGTACCTGAGACGAAGGCATGTCAGTTGGCACAATGACAAACGGTAATGCAGGACTCACTTCCAGCTGTGCAACCCCTTTCTCCCCTCTACTGCAGCTTGGAACCGTTGCCAGTCGTCTGGTGTGAGCTTGGTGACGACAAACTACACATACACGGAGGGGCGTCAGTAGCAACCGCGCGTGCCGATGCGATTGCGCTCACCTCTTCTATATCCCACAAATACGGGAAGTCCGGATCGTTGGTATACTCGCCAAAAACCTCCTTGACGATCCTAGGAGGCTCCTCGTCGTCCTCGTCGCTTTGATCGCTCGGTTCGGGCGCTTTCAATGCATTACCGGTTCAGTTGAGTGGTGCCTGTACCTTCTACTGTGCTCACCTTCAGACTGCGAACCAGGGTGCTGTTGCAGACGGGCCGACGCTTGTTCGGTACCCGGTGGTTTCTGGGCTGCTGGGCCTGATCAGTGCGATCGATGGCAAGTCAAATGAATGAACATACCGCGACCTGAACGGGAAGTCTTCTGAGAAGACGCTTTGGGAATCTGCGGCCTGTTGTCAGCAGGAGAGAGGCTCTGATGAACAGGAGGGGCCTCGAAGGGCTGAGGGATCTCCTGGATGTGCTGGACAAGAGTCGCGCTTCGGGGGAATCTCTTCGATGAGGGCATGACTTGAATGCCAGAGGGACGGGGGCCCGCAAGAATAAGAACCGCGAAGGGCCGCTGGTCTTAGTCAAAAGCCCCCTCAACATCAAGTGACCGGGCCGTCTCTGCGGCGGTCTGGATCTTCATTAATCTCTCATTCTCCAGCCTCTACTAAGGCCGCTCAAGCGCAGCCCCAAACAGCCTGGCAAACTGGCACAAATCGCCCAATCAGGACGGTGCGCCATTCCCTACAGCTACTTGCGAGGAGGAGCCGTACTGTTCGCGTCCCAAAGGGGAAGCGAACATAGGCGTGGGATAGTGACAACGGCGTTGTCGATATCCCACGCCAGGGGCGCGCACGCTCGCAATAGAGTCCGTACGCATCGGCGGGATGAGGACGACTCACCTAGAGCCAGACGGCAATGAGAACGAAAGAGGCAGGTACCTCAATGAGCCTAGAAAGCTCTCTGATCGAGCTGGTTTAATAAAATTGAGCAGACATGGGTGAATACCCGGGTGAGTCAATTTTGATGACTTACTGAAGCTAAACAGCGCTGTGAGGATGGCGGTCTGAAGTCAAGGAGCCGCCAGCCACTTACTCGCGCGCCTCAAGAGCTAAACAGAGCTCCTTGACAGGTCGGCGCTGAGCGCCGGAATGCAAGCGAATTATTGACGGTAGGAAACAGGTCAGGCGTCTCCTCTTTTTACTCTACCTCTTGTGTCCCTTTAGGATGGGTCGCCCCAAGCGCACTATTGAGCAGCTGCTCTCAGATACGTGCAGCGCCTGCCATCGCACATTTCGCACAACCCAAGGACTCTGTGCTCACCAGAGCATGAGCACGTCATGCGCATGGTACAAGAAGGGAAAAATCAAGCAAATATTCGATTTGGATGAGCTCGGTGAAGATCAAGACGGAGAAATTGTTGTAGAGAGAGTGCGGTACGTGGTTATATTTATTGACAAAGCTATGTGCTGAGGGTCCGCCGGTTTCTGGCAGAGGGCGTATCAATTCAGATGTACTTGAACCGTCTGACGTGCTGCAGCAACGTCTGGAATCTCCGGACGCGGATGAAGACGAGGAAGACGATTTATCGTCTGTTTACGATTTTATTGAAGTATGTACCGCTGGCCCTTCGCGCATTGATCCTACGCCTGGCGGGTCGTCTACGCAGCGCCCACCACTAGTGCTAGACGATGACGATGACGAGCAAGAGGAGGAGGAAGATGAAACAGCCGGTAAAGTATTGTTCACAGACGAAGACGTACGGCAGAAATGGTTAGAAAGTCGAGGTGTGCGCGCTCGTGGAAGGCGTACGTATTTCCAAGACTGAAGCCGTCGAATACATGCACTGACACTTTGAGATTATATAGATGGCTTTGGTAGCGGCAACTGTACGGAGGAACAACAGGCGGCTGGGGGTGGAGGGAGCGCCGCAAAGAACCCTTGGGAGCCGTTTGAAACGGAGATGGACTGGTGGTTCGCTTCGTGGGCTATACAGGAAGGGATCAAGCTGTCCTCAATAGACAGGGCGCTGGAAATTCCTGGGGTGAGTCAGTCATTCTCCAAATGTGTTCTGGAACTCATATAGCAAGCAGTTTAGGGATAAACTCGGGCTCTCCTACCACAACACCCGCGCTCTTCTTCAGCGGGTAGACTCACTCCCGGAGAGAGCGGAGTGGGAGGAACGCTGGGTCTCGTTCAAGGACAGACCCGGCGAGAAGCACCTCGTCCAGTTCCGCAACATCATCCAGGCCATCTGCGCGCTGCTCGGGAACACACAGCATGCCGACAAGATCGTGTACCGGCCGCGACGCTTGTTCAGAGACGCGTCGCGCCAGCAGCGTATTTACAGCGAGATGTGGACTGGCCAGTGGTGGCACGCAGTCCAGGTGAGTGATATTTCTGTACATACTGCGTTATTTCACGGCATCTAACCTACGTCTGTTCACAGTCATTGTTACCGGTCGGCGCAGCTGTCGCACCGGTGATTATCGCCACCGACAAAACCCAACTTACGCAGTTCTCTGGCAACAAATCGGCCTATCCGGTATACATGACCCTCGGCAACATTCCTCGCTCTCTGCGCCGTAAACCTTCCGAACACGCCTGCATCCTCATCGGATACTTGTCCTGCGACAAGATCAGCTCTGAGGGCATCTCCGAGCGCAAGCACCGCGCACTCGTGCACCAGCTCTTTCATGTGTCGGTACGCATGATCCTCGAACCTCTCGTCAAGGCCGGGAAGGAGGGTATTGAGGTGACGTCGGGAGACGGGACTGTCAGGCGAGTACACCCCATCCTCGCCGCCTATGTGGCCGACTACCCAGAACAGTGCCTCGTTACATGCTCGAAGTCAGGAACCTGCCCCAAATGCCAGGTTCCAGAGAGCCGTCTCGAGTCCCCGACGCCTGACCTACCTCGCACCAAGCACTGGACCCTGGATGTTCTAAGGCGTGCGCGCAAGAAGGCCAAGGGGAAGAGCAACTCACATGCTTTCACGCAAGCCTGCCAGGATCTGAACGTTTCCGGATACACTATCCACCCCTTCTGGCGCGACCTTCCCTATACCGACATCCATTCCTGCATCACCTCTGACGTTCTTCATCAACTCTACCAGGGTGTCCTCAAACACGTTGTCGAGTGGTGTACCTATCTCGTTGACGAGCGAGAGCTCGACCGCCGTATACGTTGTCTCCCACCCGCGTACGGCGTCCGTCATTTCAAGAACGGGATATCCGCACTCTCTCAAGTATCCGGGACAGAACGCAAACATATCGCGCGAATTCTGCTCGCGTGTCTGGTCGGTAAGATACCACACAAGGTCATGCTCGCCTTCCGTTCGCTCCTCGATTTTATTTACCTGGCTCAGTACACGGCGCACGATGCTAACACCCTCCTGTACATGGAGAAAGCACTGAAGACCTACCACTCGAACAAGGCCGTCCTGGTTGAGCTCGGTATCCGCGACCACCTCAATATTCCCAAATTCCACTCCCTCCAGCACTACGTCGAGTGCATCGAGCAGCTTGGCGCGACCGACAATTACAACACGGAGGCATTCGAACGCTTCCACATCGACTATGCGAAGGCCGGCTGGAGGGCATCTAACCACCGCGACGCTCAACCGCAAATGGTACGCTGGCTCGCACGCCGGGAGAAGATGGCAATTCTCAGCTCCTCCATTCGCGGTCACCTCGTCAGCGCAGCTCCTGATTCAGAAAACACCTCCAGTACCGCGGGTGCGGTGGAGGAACCTATAGCCTCGTCGTCCCGATGCAGCGGCAGGATCAAGCTCTCCAAACATCTATCCATTCCTCTCCAGCCTCTACCTGCTATTGTCGACAGGCATCAATGTCCCGGCTTCAAGGAATCCCTCGCGCAATACGTCTATCGCCTCAAGAACGGCCGCCCACTCACCACTTCACAGCTCCCTGACGCTCTCAACAACATGCCGATCAACCGACTTGACGTATTCCATGGCTTCAAGTTCGAGCCCACGTCTCTCAGCGACGACATTGAGGAGACGGATGCTGTGAAGGCAAAGCCGGCGAAGGGTGAGCAGCCTGCTCGCTTTGACACCGTTCTGGTTCTGCAGGGTGAGGATGCAGAGGCAACCGGTCTTCAAGGTACGTACCTCTATATTCTCGTGCTCAATTTAATCTAACTCGTCTATCAATATACAGGTACTAGGATAGGGCGCATCAAGGTGGTCTTCAATTTGCCAAGTCGCCTCAACGATCCACGCACGCACGAGTCGCTTCCAGCGCCGGATAATTGGGCCGCAAGTGGGCCACTTGTGTACGTCGAGTGGTACGCAAAGTTGGCAGGTAGTGCTGACCCCACACACATGATGTACACGGTTGGCAAGCCCCCTCTCCGTGCCAATGGTCTTCCTGTTGGTGAAATAGTCCCACTTTCCAT
>KE504224.1:0-59922 GCA_000344655.2 Fomitopsis schrenkii | reverse complement strand
CAACCGGGTATCCACTTCCGAATCTGCCGACCACTCGTCACGGATCTGTCACATCTCATGTCGAGCCCGCGCGACCATCTCGTACGCGCGCGATAGCTTCCCGATCCTGTATCCCCCGACTCTCAGGTCCACCACCACTACCACCGCGCGAATCTCCATCCCCTGATATGGCCGACAACGAAGCAAACAACCAGCTGCCCGTGGCTCCGGTCATCGCGACCACAACCCAGTACATGCCTGTCCGAGGTCACTCGACAGCCCCGACGTTCGACGAAACCGACCCCCGTGCGCTCGACAGGTACCTCCAGGATCTCGAGGTGCACTTCACGCGCTGCAAGGTTGTCGACGAGACAGAACGTAAGGAGTGGGCAGTGCGATACCCCTCCATCCGCGTCGCAGACCTTTGGACGTCACTACCCAGTTACAAGAACAAAGAGAAGACCTTCGAGCAGTTCAAAGCTGAGCTTTGCGGACCTATCCCGGCTCCGACGGGACGCGACGCTACTCGACAAACGACCTATCCCGACTGGTGAACGATCGCCTGCGGGTCGGCATGGTCAACACCCTCGATCTGGCGTCCTACTATCGCGAGTTCTACGTCATCGCGCAGTACCTCAAGGAGACGGGCTCTCTGTCCAGTCTCGAGCAGGATCGCCTGTTTCAGCGCGGTTTCCCTCCGACACTCTGGAACGCCATCGAGAACCGACTCTTCCTCAAAAACGCCGACTGGCCCCGCCATATGCTGTGGAGTTTCCAGATGATCTACGAGGCAGCCCAGTGGGTGTTAGACGGCCCGACAACCGCTTCGACCTTCCAGCAAGTAGCCGTGTCGAGCGTGATCGCGCCCGCGACAGGTGGTTTACTACCCGTACCAGTGCCCAACCTAGTCAAAGTGGAAGACTTGATGCCGATACTGCAAAACCTGCTCAGGTCGCAGTCTGACGAGTACAGCCAGCCGCCCCGCCGGGCACTAGGTACAGCAACCCTTGGCGCGCCGAACCGTTGCGCTGATCAAGACGGTCCGCATTGCTACTATTGCGGTCGGGTAGGTTGTCGCATCCCCACCTGCCCGCTAGCCGACGAGGACATACGTCGCGGACTATGCGCGAGAACGGCGGAAGGCAAGCTTGTGTCCTTCGATGGTCTGTTCTTAGCACGGGGCGAAGGCCAAACACTCCGCGACGCGATGTTCGCGCACGCTGCTCAGCATGGCAAACTTAATACGAGCACGACAAGCAGTGTTCCCTCGGCCCCTACGCCCACAGCAGGGACAATGATGCTTGAAGCATTCAGCGACGAACCGCGGCACGCAGCCATGTACTCCCT
The DNA here is from genome assembly GCA_000344655.2 of Fomitopsis schrenkii. Lineage (NCBI taxonomy): Eukaryota > Fungi > Basidiomycota > Agaricomycetes > Polyporales > Fomitopsidaceae > Fomitopsis > Fomitopsis schrenkii. Next base: position 58,596 of record KE504224.1, on the reverse strand, counting down.
CGAGCTCGGGGAGTGTCTCAACCAGATCCAGTGTGAACTGGCCTCGCTGACAGAAGCGTACACCCAGACGGCCCAGAAGAAAGTTGCATTCGACAGAGTAGTGATTGAGCAGTGCACTACACGTCCCGGTTCGCGACCGAACAGCGTGCAGGGTCGCAGGAACAAGTCACCGAGGCGCGATGGACCCCCAGGAGTCAGGCAAGTACGGTTTGACAACCAGACAGCACCCCCAGCAGCGACGCAGCCCGCGCCAGTCCCTGCCCGGGCACCCTCGCCAGCACCAGCGCCGGCAACCGTTGTGACGCCCAAGGCACCCGCAGAGCCTGTCATGAACGAGCCTGAGTCCCCCGTCCACCCATTCGCAAAGGTGCGCGACGTGACCTATGCTCCTCCGACAGCCCAGAATTTCAGTGCGCTACCGACAAAGTACAAGAGTCGCGACAGGACATACACGAACCTTGCCCCGATAGTACAGCAGCAGATTGCTGAAACGATCTACAAGTGGTCCATGGCGCAGCCGGTCGTTCCTCTCACCATTGAGGAGATTCTTAGCATCTTGCCCGACGTACGCAACAAGTTCCGCGAGGCGGTGACCCCGCGACGAGTCGTCCACGACGCCGGACGAACGGTACCCGCGACAGAAGGCGCGACGACCGCGACCATCGAGGAAGTCGACGAGGAGCAGAGTGCAGTCTTCGAACTCGACTGTCACGGAGATGTCCTCGATGACGGTGCAACGGTCATACCGGACGTTTACGAGACCTACTTGCGCGTCTCCAAGTCACCGGAACCCAACAAGCTCCTGGTAGCATCGGAGTCCCACGCGCTACGCACGATCGAAGTCAACATTGACCGTCGCGAGACGATCGACTGCATCCTCGATCCAGGTTCGCAAGTCATATGCATGTCGGCCGCCCTATGTCACCATCTCGGCCTCATGTACGACCCGACGATAACCCTGTCTATGCAATCGGCGAACAGAGGAGTTGATCGCTCCCTGGGACTAGTCAAGAACGTACCATGCCAGATCGGGCCCATCACGCTGTACCTCCAGATCCATGTTATCCAGCGGGCCTCCTATGACGTACTACTAGGGCGGCCCTTCGACGTGATCACGGAGAGTGTGGTGCGGAACTATGCAGACGAGACGCAGACAATCACCTTGATCTGCCCGAACACGGAAAGCAAGCTCACAGTCCCGACGAGGCCGCGTGGCAAGCCTAAGTTCAAGGAGGTTTTTCAGTGGTCCCCGTCGTGACCTTCAAACAGCTAGTCGATAGCGAAGACGGGGATCAAGTCGTCCTGGTGGTAGACTACACAGGCGGCCTTGCGACAGTTTCCGCATATGCTGGCCTCTCATCGCTGGACGACTCGGTGCTAGCCGCTACCTTCCTTTCAGTACCCAAAACTTTCCCATCCTACATATATGACACGATCGAAGCAAGTTTACCGTCACGACGAGCGGCAACGCCTCCCGACGAGCGAGCTGAAGATGAGAACGGTCGCGCTGAGCGCGACAACCCCGATACCCGTACCGACACAGCCGAGGACCCTGGCGACGTAGCAACGTTCGCCCAGGCCAAATCGAAGAAGAAGTACAAGCCCGTAGCACTCAAAACGCGACCTGTCCTGGGTTCGCTGCCCGACAAGTTCCGTATCGTGCGCAATATCAAGGGCGATCCTCTCGCGACAGAGTGAAAGCTCAGTCCGAACCCCCCTCTTTTCAAGCCAGAAGGCCACTATACGGCGGAGCGCGCAGAGAATACCGACAAGCTCCATAACAATGGACTACTCCTCCCCGCGGAACGTGACCTTCTGCACCATTTTATGGCACTCAACAATGAAGCCTTCGCCTGGTCCGAGTCCGAGCGAGGCAACTTCAAGTCTGAGTACTTTCACCCGATTGATTTCCCCATTATACCCCACACGCCGTGGGTGCAAAAGAACATTCCGATACCGCCTGGTCTGTACCACGAGGTCTGCAAGATTATTCGCAGGAAGATCGACTCGGGTGTCTACGAACCGTCGAACTCGTCCTATCGCTCGAGGTGGTTTTGCGTCGTCAAGAAGGACGGAAAGTCTCTCAGACTCGTACACAGTCTCGAGCCCCTCAACGCAGTCACGATACAGCACTCGGGTGTACCACCCATTCCGGAGCACCTCGCTGAGGAGTTTGGCGGTCGCGCCTGCGGTGCAATGCTCGACCTCTTCGTTGGATACGACGAGCGGTACATCGCGGAATCGTCGCGCGACCTGACGACCTTCCAGACTCCCTATGGCGCGATGTGACTGATGACCCTTCCGATGGGTTGGACAAACGCGGTCCCAATCTTCCATGACGATGTCACCTATATCTTGCAACCCGAGATCCCGGAGTACACAATTCCCTACATTGACGACATACCTGGCAAGGGACCCGCGACTGAGTATGATGGTGAGCGCATACCCGAGAATCCTGGCATTCGACGCTTCATCTGGGAGCACTTCCAGAACTTGAGCCGGATCGTAATGTGCATGCGGTACGCCGGTGGAACGTTCTTCGGAGTCAAGAGCATCCTCATCGCGCGCGAGACCATGGTCATCGGGCATCGCTGCACCCCTGAAGGTCGAAAGCCCGACGAGTCAAGGGTCGCCACGATACGACACTGGGGTCCGTGCCAGTCCCTGTTGGACGTGCGAGCTTTCCTAGGAACGATAGGAGTCTGTCGGATTTTTATCAAGAATTTCGCTCACCGTGCAGACTCCCTCACACGGCTCACTCGGAAGGACGTACTCTTTGAGTGGGGCCCGGAACAGCAGGCTGCACAGGACGACCTGAAGGGTGTGCTGCTCGATTGCCCCGCGCTTCGTGCGATCAAGTACCCGAGCGAGTCGCCAGTGATCCTCGCTGTCGACACCTCGTATATTGTGGTCGGATACCTCCTGTGCCAGTGCGACGAAGAAAATCCCAAGCGACGGTTCTGCAACCGCTTCGGTTCGATCACGCTGAATGATAGGGAGCGCAGATTCTCTCAACCGAAGCTCGAAATCTATGGCCTGTTCCATGCGTTGCGCGCACTGCGACTTTACCTTGTCGGCATCCGCAACCTGGTCATCGAGGTTGACGCCATGTTCAAAACCTTCAGTGCCTTGCATATGTCAGTGGTTCCCTCTCTGCTTGCAACTTTTTCTGTGATTGCTATGAATAGAAATGTGCATTTTCTACTACTAATACATGAAAGAAATGATACATCCACTGTCCAGCAACAACAAAGAACAACTGAGACAACCAAGACAACCAAGACAACCACCGCGCTACAAACCCAAACCAGTCAAACCATACATGAAAATGCACTCCTATTTGTGGTTGATAGTAACAAGCATAAGCATATTGAAACTATTGATGATTGTCAGTAGTGCAATGCAACAATCCAAGAGGACTGCACTCACCTAGGAGTGCACGTTTCAAGAAAGACAGGAGGCTTCAGATTTGCGTACTGGGGCCAGCAGATGCAGAGGCAGAGGCCGCTGGGGATGTGGGTGTCACGGAAGCCGGAGACGCAGCACAGGACGTGCCCTGCACGTGAGTGGTGGTCTCAGCTGCCATGGCAGCGTCAGCCTCAGCAGCGGGCTCTGATGCAGATCCGGGCACTGCAGGATCATTCAATCAGATGCAGCTGTGCCTTCCTGGACACCAGCGTGCTCCAGTGCTTAGCACGAGTGTTCATGTTCATGATGGGCTGGTGGATGAATGTGGGATCCTGATATGAGAGGTGGCAAGGGTTGCATATCGGCATCAGATCCAGTGCATGTTGGTGTCCTGTGGTGGTCAAAGGGAAGGGAATGGGATCTAACTCAGTGGTGTAGATGGGTGGGTGGATTGGCGTGGGAGAGCTCACCTGGTTTGCAGTGTATGAGTGTGGCCTTGGCAACGGAGTAACAGCGTTCAATTATTGGGTCCTGTTATGGAGAGTGTATAGGATTGATGTTCTCTGCAAGTCAGCACTCACACGCATGTCAGCACATGAGAACAATACTGTACAAAGAGAATAATGGTGGTGTTGCAACCGGCGTGCAGCTGGTCCAATCAACTGCAGCGGACGAAAGAGCCGGCTCACTGAATGAACCACAGACACTTCCCAGTCCAGCAACACCTCGGAGCCCAGCGTAGCACACACCTTCCAAAAGGAGGGGCTTCTGAGGCCCGCCCAGCCCCCTCGCCCCACTTCGCGAACCGATCCACACACTGGCAGCCAGCCCGTCTCCCACCACCCTCATAAGGCTCGCGCGTACTGGGCACGAAGGAGGGTGGAGCAAAGACGGACAGGCCCCTGCTTCCCTGCGCCGCCCGCCCGCGATGGAACGTTCTCTGACAGCTGCGCCGAGTGGACGAATGGCGAAGCGGCCGCGGCGATCACCTGCGTGCCTCCTGCCCATGCTATTGGGGGTGCCCGGCGACCCTTGACCCCAGTTCAGTCATCCCTGGCGCCCTCGCATCCGGCCAGTCCAGACTATCCAATACGCGCCCGCCGCCACTGTCTGCCAATGTCTCTATCAGACTGCACATGTGCCCTGCCAACGGTGTGGTGCGTGCCGGCAAGTGCTGGTAAGCAGAGGGCGTGCGGGATCTTCGACTCTCATGCATCGATCTCCGGGCAAAGTCTCGACCCGGAAGGCTCTCTCCAGGGCGGACGCTCGGAGGCGTTCAAGACGCGCTCACGGGCCATCTTGGACGGACGTGACAGGGGGCCCGTCCGATTGTAATCGCCAGTCTGCGAGCTCGCAGTCGACGGACGCTGTCGCTACCCGCCGTCAATCAGTTGGCACTGCGATGTATGTAGCTTACGCAGGCATGGAACATCTGCGCATCCGCCCGACACGGAGTGAGCATGTTGCCCCGCGCGTCCGCCCGACACGGAGACCGTGCCTCTGACCCGCTCTCTTCCCCTTCCCACCGCCGAAGCGACGGTCGCTAGGGAGGAGGGGGTGAGGCTTCCTATCCGTGGTCACTGGGCGCCATCAATCAGTGCTGGTCTGCAGAAGGCACCTCACTCAATCGCTGAATTGCATACCCTTGCCGGCATGCACTGGCCCCTCGAGACGGGCGTGCTGCGTTCCAGCCCACAGCACTGGCACCCCCGATGTCCGTGCTCGCTCCGCAGGATGTGTTGTGCACCGCGCGCGGACGGTCGAGGCAGTGCGCTGCATGTTCGTCGTATGGCGGCGATAAAACGGCGTCTTGAGTCATCAGCAAAAAGGACTCGCCAGTACCTATGAAGGCATTGGCGAGTCACGGGTAGGGCTAGCGCGACGCGCAAGACTACCTTGGCCATTCGTGGCCATTGACATAGCTACGAAGGGCTATGATCAGCTGAGGTGGACTATGGTTAGCTACAGCGGGCCTTGCAAGTCACAGAAATATCCACTCATAGGCATTGGTTCGTCCGTTTCCGTGATGTTGCGCGATCCGTGTCAATGCAGCATGCCAGGGTCGGAGCACGGCTGTTGGCCTCCCTCGGGACGGTGAACTTGCGCATCTGCTTCTTCCCTTCGCTTTGTGCTGGCCACTTCTCTGCGAAGGACTTCCAGCGACGATCTGTACGGCGCAATGCCAATAAGCGAGCCATCTGATGCACATACACACAGCGATATAACAGAGAATCCGGTGAAGAGCCCCCTGCCTCCACAAAACGTAAAGCACTGGCACGCCGCGCGATCATCCCTTCTTAGCCAACGCATGGGCCGAGCGAAAGGGTCACGAAATAGGCGACGTGCACGGTTAAGGCAGCTCGCCTGCCCGTCCTGGAACGCTCAGACACCACCCTCTTCGGCAGACCATGCCTAAGCTTGATGAGCACCCGCACATAGAAGGTAACACGGATCATCGATCATCGTCGGACACCGGAGGCAGTAGCCAGTATGCAGGCAGGGCGCCACGACGGCCGCGCTCCGACAGCCTCCTCAACCACCGCACATAAGTGCGTCATTCGCCGACCGTCCGACACCCAGACGCAGACTCGGCCCGCGTCCCTATTCGGCAGCACGGATTGGGTGCGAACGACGCACCGTCAGTGAGTGTACTTGCCGCGTCCTGGGCACCGCGCTCGATGCAGTACCGGGCCTTCCTCTCCAGGCACAACACCGTTCGAGAAGCCTGGGGGAGGAACGCGCTCCTCACGTCATCGCCGCGTTCGTCCAAAGCCCGGGGTCCGCTCAGGCTCGTAACGAGGGGGGCCCCATGCGGTCTGCCCACGACGAAGGAAGGCCGGCGTCGCACTCAATCGTGCCCGTTTCGTGCACTCCTGCCAATGCCATACACATTCCAGATGTGGCCCGGACAGTCTGATGGGCCCCATGCTGGAACACTGTCTTTGGAATTGTGAGATCGACTTCAATGGACGAGCGGAGAGCCGGCTACCCAACAGCCCTCGTGGACAGCTTACGGGCACCCAAACACGCGTCCTGCGTCCTGCGTCCTGGTCCGCGCGCCGGGTGCATCTCGATACCTTACCTACATACCAACTCCGTAATGACCGGACGATCGGACGCATGCCCATCACCACCATAGCTACGCGCACGTGCCCGCGCTCGATCGCGCGTCCTCCCTCGGCCAGATCCACGAGCCGACGCATCCTGCGGCGAAGTCCAAGTCCCCAAATACAACGTCCATGCCGCTACCGCGCTACGCACGGACTCGGCGGCTGCACGACGGGTCGTAAAATTGTGTGCACGAGACACGACACGACACGCCCCGAGCGCCGGGCCCGCGGAGGCTTCCTGCTCAGCGACAACGTCCACGCCCTCGGCTTCGCGAGCTTCTGAACCCGAGGCCGGCGCGCGGACGCAGTACGGGGCCAGCGGCGTGCGCTGCCCAGTGCCCACCGACCCCGCCAGCAGCGCACGAGAGGCGTCCACGAACAGGCCGCGCGGATCCCCCGCTGGAACCCGCGCACCCGGAGCACGTACACACACAAGAAGGCTTCGACCAACCCGGCGCGGGGGCACGGGGGCACGGTGTCAGCAGCGCGCAGCGCGCTCGGGGACCGCAGGCAGAGGCCAGGGGCGATTGCCAATTTGGCGGAGGGCCCCCGGGGGCTTTGTGGAGCGTACCTGTCGAGCGGGTTCCGCATTGAAATGCGCGTGCGCGTGTGCGGCAGGCGGTCCTTGTACCTTCTGGGAGGGAGGACGGACGGGGAGTGTGCTGCTGTACCTGGCTGGGGGGCTCGACCGTGCCAAGGCCCGCTGTGGCCGCCGTGCTGGGACGCTGGGATACCGGGGTGTGAAGGTGCGCGGACTAAGTATGTCTTTAGTGGGATCTAGAAGCACGGGCTGGTGGACCGGCCTAGAGCTGTGTATTTGTTGCTTGCACATAGGGTAGGTATCGCAAGTCGACGCGCGCCTGTGGTTTGTCGGCGGAGGGCATCGGTGACTCTGTGATGCGGTGCGAGCAGTGCACGACTGCGTCCGCGGGCCGAGGAGAACGGCGGCGCTGATCGTGTGCCCTCGGAGAGGGGCTGGAGGCGCGCGTGTCGCGCCCGAGGGCTGGCGCGCCGGCGTTCATCAGTAGGGCATGAAGCTAATATGGTGCGACACCTGCCTTATGCAATACTTCCATTCGACAGCACCACTTGGTCACTTCTTGGAACCGCGATAGGCGCTTGCGAGCAATCGAGGGAGCATGCACTGGACGAGAGGCGTGCATTGTAGTGAATGGGGGACGTGGTTGGGTTATGGAGGGATGCCGCGATGGCGGTCAGAGCGATCGGCGGTGCGGGGACGCGCGGAGATCTGGGTGCAAAGATAGATCATGATTTCTGGGTCGAGCGGAAGCATATCTAAGTATCGAGGGTGATGTGGCACACCGAGTACATGGACGTGGGCGCGCCTGGTTGCGAGGACCTTGAGCGCGCGCTGATTCGGAGTCGGAGGAAACGCAATGCAACTTTGCGTCGCGAACTTGCAAAGACGGTAACCAGCACGTCTTTGTCGTGTCGCGCATCGAGCGGAAGCGTGATGCAAGAGGCATTCGCGAAGCTGGCGTACTCTCCGCGCAGAAGAGGCGAGGCGAGAAGTAGGAGAAGCATGGAAAAGTTCGCGACGGACGACAATGGAGCGGAGGGCAAGAAGGCGGGCGAGGATGCGGGAAATGGGCAGGGACGCGCCGCCAAGACGGGAGAGCCGCATCAGATCGCAGCGCGAGGCGGGGGACCGGATCTGGGATGCATGGAGGGCGATCTCCCGATTGGGCTGCCCTGTTGAACCGGGGTGCTCGGAGTGCGGATGACTGAGCGCCCCAATATAGCAGCCGACCTGCCATATGCGCGCGCTGTGCCTGGCTGCCGGATCCAGCAAGTCACGCGTCGTGCCCGCAGACGCGCACACAGCACGGAGAACGGACATATGCTCGTGGTGCCCAGAGCAATGGAGCACAGCGGGGACAGCCTCACCTTGCACAGCGGGTGGTAGAAAGAGGCAATGGCGGGGGACAATGCACTGTGCAGAAGGGAGGGCAGGGAAGAGCTGGTGGGCGAGGCCAGCGGTGGCCGGGGGCGTGCGTGATGGCGATAAGATAGAGAGCGGGGTCTGGGCTGTGGCGTGGGAGGGCGGGGGCAGGCCCGTTTGGGGGACTCGGATATATAGGGCAGTCACGGAAAAGGGAAGGGACTTTCCTCCTCTGCTCCTCCCATTTCCGGGCAACCCTTTTCGGGCACCCTCGCCTCTCACCAGACGCGTCCGCCCGCCGTCCTCTGCACGTCCGCCTCTCCCCTCCTCCCTCTCCCCACCATGCCAGACTCTGCCCCACAGGGCCTCGCCGGCAACAAACGCCGCCTCGACGACCCCAACGGCCCCCACCACGCGCCTGCCGAAGACGCGTTCATCACCGACCACGACGCGGCTGAGTCTGGCGGAGACGACGACGAGGATGACGAGAAGCCCAAGAGCGACAAGAAGGCCGGCAGGCGCAAGATCAAGATTGAATTCATCCAGGACAAGTCCCGCAGACACATCACGTTCTCCAAGCGTAAAGCGGGTATCATGAAGAAGGTGCGCACAGAGACGCGTCGCGCACACCGTGCCACATCTGACAGCGCGTCGCGTCGTGCAGGCTTACGAGCTCTCGACGCTAACGGGCACGCAAGTGCTCCTGCTCGTCGTCTCCGAGACCGGCCTTGTCTACACATTCACGACGGCGAAGCTGCAGCCGCTCGTCACCCAGCCCGAGGGTAAGAACCTCATCCAAGCATGTCTCAACGCGCCGCATGGCACCCTCCCCTCCTCAATGCCTGTCGGTCCGCCTCTTGGCCGCTCAAACCCGATCTCAAGCCCCATGCATCATGGCGGCCCTCCCCCCGGCGCGCCGAATGTCCCCGGCGGACTCGCGATTGGCTCCGGAGGCGGCTCCGGAAAGGACGATGAAGACAACGACGCGAACGAGGGCGAAGTAGAGTCGAACAATGAGCCGCGTTCGCGCAAGCGCCGTCGCGCGTCCTCCACCTCCGGCGGTGGCTCCGCCCCTGCACCCGCATCGTCCGCCTCTGCGCCTGGCTCCGCAGCGCGCTCCTCGAACCCTCCACCCGGTGCGCCTGGTGGCGCGCCCGCAGGTGTCGCGCCGGGCGGCCCGGGGGCGTCGCCACACGCGCGTCCGCAGCCGATGCCCCCCCTCCCCGGTGCGCCGCCCGCACTATCGATCCCCGGTGGCGGCCAGCAGATGCCGGGCCAGCTCGAGCAGCATTCCCCGCGCCAGGGCCAGCAGCAGCCCGGCGCGCAGCCGACGTCGCCCAACTACCAGAACGCCGCGCCCCCGCCGTATGGCGCGCCCCCTCCGCAGGGCGACCCGAATATGTACGGGCCGCCGCCGACGGGACATACGGGATACGCAGCGCCTCCGCCGTACGGGTTCACTGGGCATGATGCAGGAGCGGGTGGCCCAGGGCAAGGTGCACCGGGCATGCCGCCGAGCCATGCATGGGGTCCCCCACCTGTGCAGCAGAACAACCACTACGCGCAACGGCGATGAGCAGGTTGCCGCTGGGAGTGTGCCGGCGCCGAGTGGCTGATACACACGAACGGTCTGATCTCTGGGCGCACGGCGCGTGGTGTGTGGAGGACAATGACGAACCGCGCGTCCGTACGTGTACTACATTAACGATGATATCCGCGAACGAAAAGTGTCTCTATATCCCCTCTCCTCTCCTGCGTATGCGTCCTCCCGCCTGCTCCCCATCTCGCGTTCCTCTTCTTGGCGAGCGCATGCTCACGCTTGTTCTGGTGTGTACTTTCGATCTGGTTTATCGCCTACCCTTATCCGCGTCCGCTTCGTTGTACATAGTATGGTTTTTGGCTCGGCTGCCCTTCCCGCTCCCGCCCCGCTTATATGTCCTCGTCCCGCCTCAGCCTGGAAGTCTTGTGTGTTGCCCTGCTCGTGCTGCCGCGCCCTGCTAGGTGTGGTCCCGCCTGCGTCTCGAATCACGAAGTGCCATGACAGCGTTCGCCGTAGCTCTCTCTATACAGTCCCGTGTGGTCGTCCCCGTGTATTGCGTACTTGTCGTAGCCGTAGTCCCGACCGGAGATACTTACGGTCGAAGGAAAGCCGAATCGTCGAAGACCCATAGCGTGTAAATATGTACGTGTATGCTGTACGAGATACCATCCCCGCTCTCCCCTCTCTGCTCGTCGTCGCCCCCGGTCGGTGGAGAGTGGCTGGATATATAAGTCGAAGATGACTATAACCGGTAGGCTCGCCGCATTCGTCGATTCTGCGGCCGTAGATGGGCATCCATGCGATCGGCGCGAGGCCCCGAGGCTGCTCGATCATCGAGATGGCATCGACCGAGGCGTGCGTGGGCCCTTCGCCGGCGGCAGCAGCACTTGCTGTTGTTGTACTAGCCTAGTATCTGGCGTGTGTTTCTGGTGTGAAGATGCTTTCGGGACTCGGTCAGCTTGCTCGGTGTGCCGCCTGCTGCCAGTGTCTGTATTCCGAGTCATGACAGCGACGACGGGCCATCCATCGTTGTCAAGGCTCAGCTTGCAAGACGTGCAAGCGGCACTACGTATACTCTTCGAACATCGCGTATGTGTCCCAGTTCTCTTGTTCGACCCACTGATCTTTCACTCTATCGCCAGCTGGCCACCGAGCGTCCCTGGAAGTTGGAGCGAAGATTGTACTGCCCCGTGGCACGCCTGCGCCTCCACCTCCACAAACGCCAATAGTCCAGCGTTCTCTTGCGTGTCTAGCGCGCACGACGCTCCGCTAATGGACATCCATCGTCGGCAGGACTAGCGCAAAGGGACACAACACCCGATGGTGATCCAACAGGGTGTGTGCTTTTTCAAAATCAATCAATTGTTTAGACTCGCGCTGCACCGTCTTCTCAGTGACAGCTCATCATCTCCTCGAGGGATTCGTCGCACAACTCGAGGAAGCCGTCTGTGCCCGCAGATGTGCCATGCCCTTTCGGCAGTTTCGACAGAAGTCAATCATCAGGTGTCGTTGCGCTAGGACGCCGTGCCCTCCTTGGTCTGCAGTATGCACGAAAGTCGCTCGTGGCCCATTACAAAATCCAGCACAATACAACATGCTGCTTAAACTCACGTAAGTCAGGCTGGCGTCGCTATCCGTCAAGATGTCTTACTGACTGTAGCTGGTGTATGCCAAGACACAAACCACACGCAGGAACTACCGCGTCTGCTATGAATAACCGGATTGGTTCTCTTCCTCGTTGGGGGACAGATGATGATGAGCCGCGGCGGAACCTGACAGGTGGAGTCCGATAGGGGCTCAGCGATGTGGTTTTCAAATTTCGTGCTAGAGTCCGCTGACCATGAACCGTACAGTGTCCCGATTCCCCTGGCACATAGACCCAGCACAAGAGCACGGCCTGACGTAGCCCCGCTGTGGACAAAGAGCCAGGTCACGACACGTAGCCGAACGTGCGCACGTTCGCTGGAACATGCTGGGGCCCAGACACAAGAACACCCTCTCGTCTGTACCGCACCCCTGGCGTTGTTCTTGTCTTATCTCCCCACGCAGAGAATCCTACGCACAAACGAGCGTACCCGACGTATGAATGCATCGTATTTCAGAGAGCCCGACCCAGGCTCGTCGGCGACCACTCGTTTATGGCCTTCTGCCGAGGCTCCACCTCAGCCTACCTTCGCAGTCCTACGGCACAGCGGTGATTCGCGTGCGTACTCATCCATTCAATGACCTCCTATCTGCCCAGGCTAGCGGTCTTCTGCGTTCCAGAGCCCTGCAGAACGCCAGGTACAAGAAGCGCGGCCTGGGAGAGCATCGCTCAGTTTCTCCCAGGGTTCGGGAGCCTGGCCCGGTGGTTGCGTAGCAACTCCAAACTTTAATGGTGATTTTTGTGGGTGGAAGACTAGGTTTCCTCCTGGTGAGTGTGATTGCAAGGGGCAGCGTCATCCTGTTGTCTTTGCGCCGTAGCCGAGGGATAGGCGGCTGGGCGCCGCCCTTGCAAGGGGGTATACCCGGTATCAGTGCTTCTCGTAGTGCGCACCGATGCACTCGTGGACGTTTTGCTAATCCAGACCCTGTCTGACCTTATGGGTGGATCCCTACTAAGGCTACTCTGCGAGAGGCGCAGGTCCTATTTCTTTCGAGAAATTTTGTTTCCAGCACAGCTGCTCTTGCGATCGCCTTACACTTTAAACGTAAGTACGCTATTCCAATACATCGGCTCCTCTGAGCGATGCTCCAGCTCGCGTGCAATCTACACAAATCACGCGGCAGGCTTACTCTATCCCATAAAACAGGCTCATCCTGAGCCGTCGGATGCGACATTCTGAATCTCACCCTAGGGTGCAAAGTGACACACTTCACAGTCACTATCTCTATATGTGAACACGACTCCGAATGCTCCGCGCTTCTCTAGTCGGAATGAGGCTCGACGCCCGGGCTCTAACGGCTTGGATGCTCTTGCAGCGCGGAAGGTGGACGAGAAAGGCAAGTTTGCCCCGGAAAGGCAGCCTTTGCACCTTATCGGGATATCCAGAAAGGAGGCGGCTGAATCGCCTCCAGGGCACTGGACAGGAGCATGACATGGCGAGAAACGCCCGCCTGCATGCTTGGCCCAGGAGACTGTTCGCGACACACGACGTGGATGCGGAACCTCGGAAGACATGGCTTCTATTCGGGTTACCTGCAGCACATACTCCGATTGCATAGGCAGAAGGACTTCTCAGTCCAGAATACGCGCCGTTCATGATCGGCGCAGCGCACACACAGGTGATGTCTGTTACGCGAATTCACGGAGATGTTCCAGAATTGCCAGCCATTCGCGGAGTATTGTCGAGGGGGGATAGATCGCCGCATCGTATCGTATAGCGACTACAATTCGACACGAGAAACACGGAGAAAGCTCATCAGAGTCGTGACGCAGAATCAATAACCGCTCCCAGCAGCAAATCTACTATACAGGGGCGATCGGTCTGACTTACGTTCGTTAGTGTATGTAATGCTTGCCACATCTACCCCCAACGAGGCTCTTCTGTGTTGACATCCTGCTGGAGGTGACATGCCACGCCCTCGGTGCGCTGTGGCGTCCGGACATTAAACTTCTCGACGACCAGAACACACCATCTGGGTCGGACGCTGTAAAGCCGTCGGCCCTCCTTCCCACCTTACTTGGTAACCTCCCACCGCGAAGCTCGGCGCAGGACCCATGCCACCGTTCCATCGTCGTGCCCGTGCTCAGCTTCCTTGATATCGTCCTTGTTGCTGGGCTCGCGAGCTCCGGCCCCATGCCAGTTTCGTCGTAACGTGAGCGCTGGCCCTCGGTTCTGACCAGTGATCAGCGGCCTCGACCCCACAGAGTAACACCCTCAAGGTTTGAACGCTACGAACAGACGGATGGTTCTACTCAAGCGTTCGTGTGGCGGGATAGAATCGTGACCGCGAGGCCTATTCACGAAGATCGGCTCGCCCTGTGATTCCCTCGCGCCCTCGGATCCGCGCGCGTTCTGCAGCACAGTGGGCCCACCCGTTTTGGGTCCTCGCAGCGTATCCTGGCCCTCGCCGCGTGACGAGCCCAGATCCAGCGACGTCGAGGAATGAGGGAGAGAATGTGTGCTCGATCGGGGTATTCCGCCTTTGTCGTATGAACCGCTGGCTCTCGCGAGCACCTCCTGATAGTCCGCCCATGCAGCACATATGGTGTCGAATTCCTGGCGTTCCTCGCTGCGCGAGGCCGGGACGGGTCTCCACCCAAGCCGATCCTCGAGGACCGCCCCGAAGCCCAGGTAGTCCTCCATGTCACTAAACATAGTTACGTCAGCCAGGCTCATGGCCGGAGGTGCAATCCAGGGACAACTGACAATTTGAATCGCCTGAGCAGAGCATCAAATTCGAACCGCCGCAGTGCGAGAAGATCCTTCCACTTGGGGTTGCGCGTCGCATGGTGCGCAGGCCGCGAAGACGTCGAGCTTGAGCCGTCCGAACTCATGTGCGACGACGTCATCGACGGCGCTCTGCTGCTCTGTGGCCGCTCGAGGCATGCCCTCTCCTGGTACGCCTCCACGACGTCCCACATCGCCTCTGCGCACCCGAGCACCTCCTGTACCCGCAGACTCAGGTGAAGGTTCAACGTCCTCGCATCGAACCTGATCGCGGTGATAGGGAGCCTTTCTTTGTTGGCCCTCGACATGTCCCTCGCAGATGTTCTGGCGGTCTCGCTCGAGCTACCAGTGGTCGCGCGCCTCGGTGTGGCGGCCCCCTTCGCTGGGCCCTTCGCTTCAGGAGGCGGCGGCCCTTTACGCTGGAATTGATTGGGGTGGAAAACCGAACGAGGCGCGTAGGCGGTGTATCGAGTCATGTCTACGCTGACGTATTTCGCAGTTCCTGTCACCAGCTGCGCAACGGCCACAAAGGGACTCTTGCCATCGGGACTTGGCCGGATCCGCGCGATGTCGAGCTTGATCACCTGTGCGGCGATGGTCTCTGTGCTCACAAGACTTTTCTGACGCTCCTCCGTAGCCTCCTCCTGCGAGGCGATGATATCGGCCTTCGTTAGTCGATGTGCAGAGTCCTCTGGCTGCGGAGGGGCAACGCCGACGTCACAGGACTCGTGCGGTAGTGGAGGGAACATGACCATGAGCGGAGCATGTGAACGTACGCCTGAAGCAAGTTACTCAATACATTCATACTAAAGGGGGACAGGAGTCGAGCGCACCTTGGAAGTACAGTGGCAACATATTGCTGAGTAGGGACAGCGGCGAAAGATTGATGAATCTAGCTGCGTGCATTTCGTTGTAGATGAACTCGAGTAATGAGTGATCGTAGGGATTGATGGGAGGTTCCTCGGGTATGATCACTGAGAGATCGGTTTGCGAAGCCGCAGAGCTCCAGTCCGTGCCGTGGAACATACTGGATAGAGTGGATAGGGGTATATCGTGTTCTTCACTCATCGTGGAAGAAGATGGTGTGGGAGCACGCGGGCGGGGAAGCTCAGAACTAGCCGTAGACGGTATGTTGTCGGGCGATGTCGTCGTAGGTTCGTCGCCCTTCTTGACTGGCAATTGATATCGAACGCCAGGAAACGTGAGGTCTTCCTCAGAGATCTGCACAGAGAAATGTAAGAATGCACGGACAGTATCGCCGGGAGCGGACATATTTACTTGTAACGCGCCACCGGGTTCCAGCACACGCGAAATCTCCTGGGGTGCAAGTCAGACGCTGCAGTAGGGCAGACTATGCTCACCCAACCTCGAGTAGACTATCCCACTGATACGCATGTCAGAGACCTCGTTGTTGACGAGAAACCCGTTGAAACTGACCTTGTCCTCAGGAACCCCTCGAGCAATCCGTCGTACCTGACTTCGCGTCTACGGTGTGAGCCTCGTGTGCTATACCAAATAAATACGAACACTCACACAAAACCGAACTCGCCGTCAGCAAAAGGCAGCCGTTCTAAGCTGTCGAGTAGCGCGGTAGGTATCCGGTCAGGTCTAATTCATTGTGCACGTACAAGTTCGCTTCGATCCATGTCACCCGCCACGCCAGTATTGGATCTATTTCCTCAAGGTTTGGGTAAAGAGGGACGATGTCCAGACCTACGATATTGGGGTTAGGAACTATGAGTCAAATTCCCAGGCTGGCTGCATACCGACGAAATGTGTGTCCTGCGACGAGCAAAGTTAACGGTGATTGATACAAGCCCGTGGCTGAGTTCACGAACCTTCCACGACTTAGCTGCGTCAAGGATCCAGGTTCCTGTGCCTACACATCGGTCGTCGTTTGTTTCTCGCGTAGGCTGGAGGATAGTATGTACGACTTACCACAGCCGAGGTCTAATCTACATATGACGTCAGAGCGGGTCGGGTCCGATGAACAGCAGTAATACTCACACTTTGTGCGGTGGGGTCTCGAATAAATGCCACGCCAAGTTTCCGGAGACCTGGTGTGCCCAGATCGTACACCAGACGTCGCTGTTCTCACGATGTCATCCCGAAGCCCTCCTGCGCGCGTGCGGCGATCACTCACTGGTCGACCACTTCGCGATCGTAGCTTCGCGGGTACGGCACCGCGCTCGCCGGGTGCCGGTGGAGCTTCCTGCCGTTGCGCTCGACGAAGTGCGCCTCGCGCTGCTGCATCTTCTCGACGATCCTCCGCAGGTCTGCCAGGTCGACCTCCTCGCTCTCGAACGCGTCCGAGTCTGGGGAGCGCTCATCCGCCCGGGCATGACCGTGACCGGCGCGGCTCTCCTGGTGTTTGCGGATCTTGCTCTGAGTGTCCTGGATGTTTGTCAGAATTATTGAGGACTTCCATACAATGCGAACCGAGCGATGCCGTACCGAGTTAGCCACGAGTCGTTCGTGCAAGCTGACAGAGCGCGCAAGGATCGAGGGGCCTGCCGCGTTCAAGGGTCGCGGCGCTACAAGGGGTTTCCTATTGACGCTACCCAAGGGGCTACAGGAACGCGGCATCGACTCAGAGTGCCAAAGTTGTACGGGTCGGCTTTCTGGGATTGGGACTTCCGGTGCTGCCTCTGACCTGCTGCCAGTATTTTGCACTATGGGGAGAGCGCTGGTCGACCGACGCAGGGAGGATGCGTTCCGTTGCGCGAGGGAAAGAGGATGACCAGAGGTCGTACCCTGCTTTGTGTCACGGGCATATGAAGATACGCTGTCCTCGGCGCTGCTGGTCTGTGTATGGCCTCGCGAAGGCCCGTGAGAAGACTCGTGCCGCAGAGAGAGAATATATTTATGGAGGCTCGTCACGGAGTGCGGAGCAGTTGTCGCCGGCCGCGGTGGTGGACTGCGAGTGTTCCTGGGCACACCTAGCACGCTCTCGATTTCTGGGTCTGGGTAAACACCGTGCGGCGTGGATACTTTATCGCGCTGTCAGCCGTTCAACTCCGGAACAACTTCAACCAACTCACGCGTTGCTGACTTGCTGGGCACGGGCCTGGTGGGTACGGTCATAGCAAGAAACTTCGTAGGAGCCGTCGCAAGGTGATGGTCGGTGTCATGAACGACGTCCACCTCTGCGTCGCACGGGAGAGGACGATACCAGACGTACAGCTCCCAGGGTCTTCTGCGTGCTGTCACTTGCTGAATATAATTTCCTTAAGCTACCTCTGATTGCGCCATGTGCTAGGAACCTACTTCCATCTTACGGGTGCTGTGCCTATATGAGATCTCACGATCAGATTACGATTCGTGCTTGACGAGCTCGGCGGATCACTTATCCAATGGGGGACGAGGGTTGTGAATCAAGTCGCGTAGAACTTTACGGCGTCGAGGCCGTGAGTGCTTGTGGCCGAGGAGAACCTGTGGTTCAGTAGACTGTAGGCTATGGAAGCGTGTGGCCCGGGCCCCGACGTACACCGTCATCACAAACTCAGTTAGATGAGAAACCCCACTTACCTCACAGCTTCCGGCTCACTGGCAGGCTCCGCCATGTGGAATGCTTGGTTCTATGCCGCCCCATTGGGGCGTTGACGTGTTGGATCAGAGCATTCGCACGACCGTCCCACTCCGTGAATGCTATTCACCAGGTCGGGCAGGTCAGCTTGAGCTTGACTGAATGATATAATGATAGTGATTTGGGTCTGTCTCTGTTGAGCAAAGCATAGGAATGTGCCGGACCACGACAGAGCCTGAGCAGCTTCAAGTTGAACGTGATGGAGAGCGCTTAGGACGACCGCGTGAGAACGTAGGCTGGACTCGGTGAACCGATCCAGATCGGTTTGGCCGGTTCGGGAAGCTTCCTGAGTGGCACTTTCAGCCACTGCAACGACTCTGATCGCCCAAGTACGCCGAACTGCACATCCACACCTTGCACTCTACACACGCCTACCGATATCTATCATTGCGACCATCTAGCTACCCGAGGCTCCAAGTATGCCTCTCAACTACTCCAAGTGGGATGCGCTCGAGGCTGGTGTCCAGGTTCATCGTCAACACTGTCTTGCTGATGCACCGATGTACTAGATCTCTGACGATTCAGACATCGAGGGTCACCCGAACGTCGACCACAAGTCTCTGGTAAGGTGCGTCGCATTACGATCATGAAGATGACGCGTCATGACCTCTGTCACAGATGGAAGCAACGCGATATACACGAAAAGCGTGAAATACGCAAACGCCGGATCACTCAGTTGGAGGCAGACATCTCGTGCAACCAGGTCCTCGAGCCGCGGCTCCGTACTATTGTGGACGAGGTCGCCGCCCAAGGGCCGCCACGATTCTCTGCATTGACTGAGCAGTTCAGGACCAGCCCTTCGCCAGACAAGCCACCCACAAATGCGCCGGAGCAGAAGACGTATGACGAGATGCTGCTCTCGCTCATGCTTCAAGTATGGGAGGACGTCAAGAAGACCGGCGTCGAAGGAGATGATCCGAAGCTCGGCGACGCGCTAGTGGCTGGGCTACATAAGCACATCAGGCAGCTGGGCGAGCACCAGGAGAAGCTGAAGGAGGAATTCAAGCAGCTTGACGAAGAGGGACAGAAGAAGATAACTAGCGATGATATACATGAAGGGTTTGAATCGCATGTGAGTATGCACGCCACACTGTAGCGCACCACGCCACTCATACTGCTGCCAGTACGTACCCCCACAGCCCGCGCCACCCCCGATTAAGGGTGCACTCGTCGACAAGCCCAAGCACACATCCAAGGCAGCTACCACCGAGTTCGAGGTGATCAACCCCAAGGGCGTCCAGACGGCCGAGGCTGTCGCCACCTCGTCAGAAGCATCATCTGTAACCGAAGACGACGAACTTCCTGAGCTGACACCATCACTAGAGAAGTTCTCTCGTCTCCCTTTGCGCGGCTACGAAGAGTCATGGGAGTTCATTAAGGGCCATCGAGACGTCATGGTCCCCGGTGCTTCAGATGCCTTGCTCGTAGCAGCATTTACCGCCGAGAGCAATGGGCAGTTCCGCTACGCACAGCAATGCGTGAATCAAAGCCTCCTCATCCAATACTGCGAGAAGCTCGGCGGTGATGGCGTGCGCGTATTCTTCCGAAAGTCAGCAGTTCCCCCCTTCTACCCCGTACGTGCAATGCTGAACGATGTGCCAGGATGATCGACCGCGACCCCCGCGCGTCGGCGGTCTTCGAAAAGGACGTCGCGGACACGTACGCGCACCTCAAGGAGCGCGTCCGGATCTCCAAGGCGGAGGCGACCGCCGCGGAGGGGCAGGAGCAGATCCAGCTCGTGCCCGAGGACCCGTCGCAGAAGATCTCGTTCAACATCCCCGACGGGCCGCCGCCGGAGCACCTGCAGCTCGAGGGCGAGGGCCTCGAGGACGTGAACATCGAGGACGTGCGCAAGATGCTGCAGCTCCGGTGGGACGTCTTCGAGGGCTTTGCCCCCGAGCTCCAGGAGGCGCTCGCGTCGCAGGAGCTCGAGAAGGTGAACAAGGTCCTGGGGGATATGAAGGTCGACGAGGCCGAGCAGGTCGTGAAGATGCTCGATATTGCGGGCATCCTGAACTTCTCGGAGGGCGGTATTCGGGACGAGACTGCCCATGAAGATCAGGGGAAGGCAGCAGCGTAACGCAGGAAGGATCGTTTCGTTGTGTAATTTGAGGTCAGTGGATCGACACATCGCTCGAAGTCACTTGTAGTGTTACTGTGTGCTATAAATTTCGTCGTGCCAAAGGGAGAATCAACATGCCGGCAGGTGTCTCGGCACATCACAAGTATGTAACAGTCAGAACCAGGAAGTCACAGCTACCTTACAACACAAATAACTACATCATCGTTCACGTCTACTAGTAGGTACTACCTAGTACGAAAGCCTGTCCACGTATCCACTACCGTACTTCGACGCTGCCTTACCGGGGATTAGGGAAGAGTCCTCATCGGCATGGTGCACCTCCACGAAACGTATGACCTCTCGCAGCCGCGTTAGCTGCGCATCCTGCAATTGGTAAGGCCGCACGAGGCGCAGCCGCTCGATCTCTGTACCAGCTTCGTACCGCGAAATGAAGAGATCGAGTACTTTGTCTTCGGGTGGCCGTAGTCTAGGCACAAGACGGCGAGGCGAATCCACATCGAAGTGGGGTTCGTGAAGTGTGAGGACGTGGAGATGGGGAAATGCGCGGTGGTGCGATGTTTCGTCACCAGGAATTGTCTCGGGCGGCGGATGGAAGCAAGGGGAGGCGTCGAGTCCCTGGTAATGGAGGTGGGTCACTTCCGTTGCGTGCCTTCCGAGTATAGACTTCCAGGGCTTAACCATGTTGGCGAGCAATAGGCAGCGAATGTCGTTCAGAGGTAGCGCTTGACACAAAGCCATGCGTGAATCGGCATCGTCTAAGAGCAGCCGCAGTACTAAGTCTGCCTGACCTGCCAGAGCTTCAGATACATACGACAGCCTTGATGCGCGCTTCTCGCACATCCTGCGCCTCGTCGCGTGCACGCAAATGTGTGAGATGTGGGGGGCATAGGAGTCCTTGGGATTGGTGTTTTCGAACGACGCGGTCTGTAACTTCCCAAGGGTCTTGATCTTTGGGCCTAACGACGCAAGGAATTCTAGGGCATGCGATGAACCGAACAACTCGGGCGCCTCAACGACATATAGCTTTCGAAGAGTCGGGGTTTCCAATCGGCGCAGAAGGCGGGAGCAGAATGCTAGGGTATCTTCGACCCATAGCTGTCGTAGCTGATGCAATGGGATAGGAGTGTGGATGGCGGCGAGCGCAGGCTCAGCATCCGCGTCGTCGTCCCTCATGAAGCCCATATTCCCGCGGCAAGAAATCAGGGTGAGTTCCTGGAGAAGAAGCGTGTGTGCAAGCGTTCGCAGAAGCGCATCTAGTTGGATCTTCACGCGCTCCAACGTCAAGTGCGTCAGATTGGGAAGCGACGCCACGACGTCCCACTCGAGAGTAAATGTTTGGAGATGGAGTTGTCGGAGATTGTGACTGTCGGGACGGCGTAACAGCAGATTGATAGAACTCTGGAGACCTTTGTTCGCGGAGGCATTGTCGTGGCCGGTGATGAGCAGGGACTCCAAGAGGGGTGCGGGTGATTCTAGCAGCCGTAAGAGGCTGAGCGTGTGTTCAGGGTCGACGGAGATCCATAAGGTGCGAATACGTCGCAGCTGGGATAGGATAAGTTCTGCTGTCCCCATTGTGTTTGTGGTTGGTCTTCTGTAAGGATATGCATCATACGGATGTGCATCGTACGGATGTCTAGAATCTTGATCGGGATCTGGTGCCAACGCGACGGAAAGAGGCAGCGCTCTGGATCGTTCCAAGAGAGCCGTCATCAGTTCGCGCCTCGTCGTAACCGCTATGTGGCTCCAGAGAGCTGGGCAGCTCAACGCCACCTCACGCCATTGTTTGCAGACATGGGTGACCCGGATCCAGCGGTAAGGGTGGCCTTTTCTCCAGTTAGCAGGCTGCAGACGGCCACAGCCGCGAGATCCGGCCAGGTGGAAGAAGACCTCGCGGAGAAGTTCGGAGGGAAGGTTGGATATGTACGTTAGCGTGTTGAGGCGGGCCTTGAGGTCTTCCAAGCAACGCAGATGGTACGAGATCTCGCCTTCCAAGGACTCGCGAGCCGACGACAACGACTCGGGTGTGAATGTACGACGGCTGATGGTGCCCAACGAATCCATCGTGCTATGTTGCGGCGAGCCAAAGTCAACTTCGTGCTAATGCTCTAGGGAGACAGAGTGTCAGAAGCCGCATGAGCCATGATACGCCTATACTCACGTTGTACGAGTCGCTGGGGTCGTCAGTGGTGGACGTTGAGCGTTGAGAGTTGACCAGGCGCTAAACCAGGCCTTTGTGCAAGTGGCGGACAAAGCCTGCGATCTGAGATCGAGATCATCAGCATCGCAACCTTGTCCGTGCCACTCACCAGACCTGGGCCGGAATACATAACGGTCCAGCGCGGCCAATGGCCATGTCTATCAAGATGTTCTCGGCGCTCGTTCGAATCTGTCGTAGGTGGAAACCATCTCATCACCGTGCTAGGGCTTCGGTCATTGTGATTGTCGCGAAAAGAAGATCTCGCGTAGGATTAGGGGTGCTGGAGGAAGGTTAGATATGTGAGGGCGTGCTGACGACTTGAAGACGACGTGAGTAGTGTACCATGTCGCTATCCATGGCTGGGATGCCTTTGAGGGCTACATCGGAGAATCTCGTCGTGAGCTTCAACACTCCCGTCTGCTGTGAGGAGAGACAAACGGGGGTCAACAAAATAGAGCATTAATGCAAAGGCAGCTTACAATGGACTATGTAAGTAGTGCTGCTCGAGATGCAGTGCCGTAGCGGTCGCTCACCGGCAGAGGGAATGAAGATAGATCACACAGACAACCAGTGTTGGTGCCTTTGTTGTGGCCGACACCAAGTGAAAACTCCAGCGGCGTGCGAAGGACACAGACGGGCATCGAGCAGCAACTTGTGTATACATTTCGCACCAGTGTCCACGCTACGGAATCATCAAAACTCGGGCCACCCATCGTCCAAGGAGGCATCCGACGAGTCCAAGTCCAAGGAATCATCGGACCAGATATCGGTACTGCCTACCTCGTCGTCCGCATCCAGAAACCCGTCCCACTCAACGACACGGACGGTGTGCTTCAGCCAGTCCACCTCTTCCTCGGCGATGTTGATCGTCCGCACGAGGTGGAGCGCCTCGATCTCCGCGCCGTACTCGTACCGCTCGGTGAAGCAGTCCAGCAGGCGACTCGTGAGGCTTGTATCCACGAGCAAGGGCAGACCGAAGTTATCGTCCACGTAGCGGTTGAAGTAACAGTGCGTCAGGGTGAGCGCGCGAAGCTGGGGGAGAACGTAGTGGAAGACGGGCTGCGCGCCGCTCTTCTTGGGAGCGCGAGTCCGGTGGAGCAACGCATCGGGGAACGTCTCGTGGCTTGCACACGCTGAAATCGTGAGCTCTGTGACCTTCCTGGTACACTTGAAGAGCGTCGTCCATGTGCTGAGCTGCAGCGAACGAGCTGAGACGGTGAGTTGATGTATGTCGCGGATGGGAAGAATCTTGCAGACGTCGTCGAGCAGGACGTTCACTTCAGCGTGGTTAATGGACAGGAATAGCTCGGGGTCATGTCCCTGGGAGTCTAGCAGAGTGGGCGGAGACAGGGAAGGGTCGAGGTACCGGGAGTAGGCACACAGGCTGAGCCGGATGCTCTCCCCAGATAGATGGAGGCATGCCAACGATAAGCAAAGGAAAGCCCCCAAGCTTTGTGTCTTGCCCGCGACGGCGTTCAGCAGCTCGGTGCACCATGGCTCCATACGTCCGCCAGTGATGACAGCCAATCGCGAGAGCGACGGAGTTTCTAAACAATTCAGTAGGGCTATGCAGCCTGTTGTGGAGCCCACGGTCCGTAAGCGCTTTAGACGAGGCAATGAAGCCTTCGTCTCAGGGGAATGGGAATATGAATCAAGTGCGCCGTCGACTACGAGCTCCTCTAGGCAACCCATACTGGCTATGGCGTTGATCAGCGCCTGCGCAGCAATGCCCATGTCCATCTCGAGGTATTGCGATCTACGAGATATCGTCAAGTGCGTCAAGTTTGGCAGCGAAACCCTGTCCCACGGCAACGGGATGGAGTACAGCTCTAGGCGGCGCAGACGACTATTCTCTGGTCGATGTAGCATGGCATGGATATGCTCGCATGTGTCGAGAGGTACATAGGAAGTGGCTGCTTGATTGCGGATAACAAGGGATTCGAGTAGAGGTGCGGGCTTGTCGAGCAGTTGTACAATCTGGCTCGTTAGACTATTCTGGTTGGTGATGGACAGCGAGCGGATGCGCGCAAGGTGTTCGAGGACCGTGGCCAACGGGGAGTCCAAGGGGGGACCGAAGCGAACGGGGAGGAACCTTGGCAGAGTGGCGGTCACGTACAGCGGTGCCCTCTTCGATCGCGCCAATAGCTCCGTCATCCAGGGTCGCTGCCTTGTCACCGTCAGCTTGCTCCAGAGGGATGGGCAGCTCAGTGCCACTGCACGCCAATGCTTGCAGACATGGGTGATGCATATCCACCCATACGAATGTGACCCTATACCGTTATCACGGTCGCCAACTCCAGCTACGTGCAGAAAGACCTCGCAAAGCACTTCCGGGGGAAGTACGGAGATGGGGGTCAGAGTATTAAGGCGCGACTTGAGGGCGACCAGATAGGTTGAGCAGCAGACAACCTCCTCTTCGAGTGTCTTGCGAGAGTGCGGCGCCGCCAAGTCCAAGCCTGCGTGACGATTGAAGACATCCATGGCACGGGAACCTGCAGATATTCAGTAAATGCCCATGGCCACCATTGTCAGAACAAGCTCAATCAACACCATACCAGAGCGATAGCTTACGCGGCGACTCGGATGTTGAGAATCTGTTGAATACAGCAACGAGATCTGAAGGTGCAGCGGAAAGGCAGCTGGTGCCAGTGGTGGCTCGGACTGAAGCGCGGGCGCTACAGGTGATGTCTGCGAAGGCGCGTGCTTCGGTTCTGACGGCTCTCAAGCAGGCATTTGGCTGCACTTTACCACAACGCTACGCTTGGGACACGGGCGTACTTGTCCACCTTCAATATCGTTACAGAGGGCTACACAAAGGTCGGGAGACAACATTTGGTCCACCAGTTCTCTTCGAACATGGCCGAATCTGCGGACTGTCGGATCCTCGTCATCTCTCCGGACGTAGATCAAGCTCAACGTTTCATACAACGTACGTCTGCCTTGTGGGCTACGACTCAGTTGGAGTAGAAGAAAAGAACTGCCTAGGTGTACAGGAGCTTTCCGGTAGCAATGCGCCGGCGGCTTCGTCTTCCTCCGAGAGCATCGTTCCGTGGACGATCGTCAACAAATACTATACCGCAGACGTGCACTTTCATACGAGGACTTTCAACGAGTTCCGCATTTCAAACGCGGACGGTGTGCCTGCAGTTGTGTATGTCTGGGAGCACGGACAGGTGTGTTCTATAGTGAACACGCTTGTGCCCGCCTTGACGTCCGTAGCCTTACAGGGATCATGTCGAGGACATCGCGTCAAGACTGAGAGACCACGACCCAGAAGTGTCGCTGGCTGTCCGACTCTCTGGAACTCCCTCGACGACTGTGACGGAAGATGATGGCATCGACGAGTTCCTTTCGTGTCACGGCTTCGAGTTCATCGAAGGAGACCCAGAGTCACAGCCAACGTACGCCACAGACAGGGATTCGGAAGACGCAGACACGGGTATGTTCTGGAACGCGCAACAGCGGGATATCTAATCTAATGCCAGTGCAACACCAGGAATCCCGGGTCTCTCGCGCGTGCTCGATGCCCTCAGCACCATCATGTGGCCCTCGCTCGTCCAGTCCGAATCCACCAGCGCCCGCAAGAGTCGTGCGCGCGAGCTACTAGACTGGGCCCGGGACGAAGAGGGTGACGACGGTCTCCGCGCATTGATCTCCGGATCCGAATCCGCAGGCGACATCTCGTTCTCCTCCGACGGCGACGGCGAGCAGCCCAGGAAGAGCCGGATGCAGCGCGAGATGGAGGAGCTCGAGCGGTGGCTCGCGGAGGAGGACGGCGCGCGCCAGGCGGCCGAGGCGCAGGCGTGGGTCGCCGTCGAGCGCGACGCGCCGCTGCAGTCCTCCGCGTGGCAAGACATGCCCACCCCGAGCATCCGCACGCCGAAGGCGGAGACGCCCACCTTCGGGTTCGACGACGATTTCACGGAGTTCGTGTCCGCGCCTTCGCCCGCCGTCTCTGCGCGGTCGCACCAGCTCGGCTTCGACGTCGACCATCTGCTCCCGCAGCACACTGGCGCGTCGTACCGCACCCTCGCGTCCGTCTCGGACTTCGGCGGCGAGGGCGAACGCATGTTCGTGCCTCACCTGGACGACGAGTCGGCCCTCCCGAGTGTAGACGAGAACGACCCGGATCTCCCGTCGCGTGCAGAAGTCCTCGCGACATCTCGCCGGATCTTTGGCCCAGCAGGGCAGACCCCGCCCCCGCCGACCTCCGCCGCACCTGCTATCTCACATCAACACGACGAGGCGCACTCCTTTGATCATGACGACGACGATGACTTTGAGACGTCTGCATTTGACATGTCACGTGTGCTGAGTGCCTTGCAGGGCATGAAGGAGGAGATCGCAGGCATGACGGACGACGAGGAGCGAAGGAAGGCCGCAGCTAGGGTCGCTCTTGGTCTTGTTTATGGCCTGCAGGCAGAACACGGTGATGATTGACTTTGGTATGGACGTCCGGATGTCGCGAGTCTATCGACTGGATATACTGCGTCAAGAGACATTTTAAAGGTTTGTTCTGGCCTTGCAACGATGCACGGTAATGTTGGCTGCGCACAGAGTCGCAGTTTGTTTTTGACTCGCCGAGGTGTCTATGTAAATTCGACTGAGTAGTGCAGGTGCGCGAGACATGCATATAGCTTCGTTGGATGTCACCGTCAAACAAGATGTTGGCCACAGAAGGGCGCGAGGCGGACTTGAACACTTGGGCAACGAACATATTTCGGATGCCATCAGACGTCTTGAGTGCCCGCCGTATAGTACTTATTCTCAAGTTTGCACGGCAGCACCACATTGGATCCTTCCTCCGGCTCAGGTTTAATCAGACGGCCGACTTCTGCGTCGAAAGTCAGATCTTGGGTGCGAACAGGGAGAGCACGAACTGATACGAGGCGGTAGTGCTTACAGCGGATGGCCGCGCGGCGGTGGCCAACTTGCTCAGACAACGCCGTCCTGAAGCCGGGAGTCCAAGATGACCACAAGCTGTTAGCCTCCCGTAGGCAGACTCTAACACAACCTTTTTGAGAAACTGTACGAGTACACAAGTAGTTTCATCATGTCTGGTAACGCTCGGGCTGACTGTGTCGCCGTCGCCCAGC
This sequence comes from Fomitopsis schrenkii, assembly GCA_000344655.2. Classification (NCBI taxonomy): domain Eukaryota; kingdom Fungi; phylum Basidiomycota; class Agaricomycetes; order Polyporales; family Fomitopsidaceae; genus Fomitopsis; species Fomitopsis schrenkii. The sequence goes on along the minus strand of KE504224.1, from coordinate 31,300 downwards.
CTATACATACCGAGTGTCTTCATCAGCAGTTCGATATGGCTACGGTCGTGACGGACTCGATCCGCGCAACCATTACGCGGGCACACAGCGGACGTCCCGCGGGGAACCTCCACGTAGTCGAATAACTTGAGCCTGCGCTCCTGTGACAGAGCGCAAGTACTAGTAGTACACAAAACATACATATACACAACACGACGAAACGACGTCTACCGATCATGATGCCACGCGGGTGACAACGGGCTGGATTCGCCCAGGATCTCCTCTAACTATTGTGATGACTCTGTTCGGGTAGCGTCAGTGGACTGACGGAGCGACCGACATGAACACACCTACAATGCGATTATCCGGCCTTGGTGGGTATCCCCTCTGGAACCGAATCCACCCGGGGACGCCGCGAGGCGGGTAGAGAGGGATAGCTGCTACCTCCGTTCGTCTTGGGACGTTTGGCCGAGTTCTCATCCTCATCACCATCGTCGACTGAGCTGGCAGGCCGCTTTCCAAGAGATTGACCCGCCGATGCACTCGCCCGCTGTGCCGCAGCGCTGCTCTTGAACTGCGCGAACTGGTCGGGGCCCTTCGGGTCGTCGATCCAATCGCCGCGTGCACCATCATTGAGAGCGTTCCACAGGATGCGGAGGATCTTCCGGTGATCACGAAGCACGGGACGCGACTTCTTCACCTCGTCTTCATCAGAGGAGTCTTCGCCCGCAGGAGGATTGTGCTGCAGTTCGTAACCGCGGCGGCGTGGCACCGGAGCCTTCGAGGCTGCCGGAGCCTTCGAGGCTGCCGCAACCTTTGGAAGTGTCCCCTCGTCCTCGAGCCACTGGTAGTGTTCCTTGCACAGCGTGGCGAGCTTCGTGAGGATGCGGTGAAGGCCAGCATCTTTGACGTTTCCAGCGGAACCACCCAAGAGACGAAAGGGTGGATTGCCACCTTGCAACATGAGCAGCTTGGCGTGGCCGCCAACGGAGATTCCGTTCTTGGTCTTGTGTGTGTCGTATAGGATATAAATCCAGTCCTGCAACCCATCGTCGCTGAAGTTTGTCTTATGGAACCTCAAGCAGCACCAATGGAAGACGTGGACGAACGACTCCAAGTCGTGCCACACCTCATGCGAGAACTTGCCCGGGGATACTAGGAGGACTGCGCAAATGAATTGCCAGGTTCCCTACCGCAGAAGTCAGCACAATCATAGCGCTTCACAAGGTGTGCCTACGTACGGATCGATTCTTCAGCACTGCGGGCAGCTTGAGATGGTCCGCGAACTTGCAGAGGCCCCAGTCGAGCAACAGGCCTTTGAACTTTAACTTGCCGTCCTTAGGGTCCTTGTAACAGTATATCATAATATTGAAGGCGCTAACATCTCGATGCAGCACGCCAACCGCCCACGCGTCCTGGTGCGCTAGGCAGGGCATGAGTGTGAATAGTCATCACAAATGTTGCAGGGGACATACCTTGAACGGCACAGTACAATATATCGATGAGTTCGAGTGAATTGGCGTACTCTTCTAGAGGCATCGCTACCTCCTCTAGGATAAGACGGTAATGTTGCCATTGTGGGGTGCCAACTGCAAGAAACTTGTGCGCGCGTGTGGTATGGATTCCTCCGCAATCGTCGACAACATCGCCTGCACCGACAGGAGTCGCTATGTACTTGACCTTCTTGCTATGCAGGTGCAAGTACACCTCGCCCTCCGGGTAGTAAGTCTCCGCTTCAGGGCGCCAGCAGTCCTTGAGAAAGACAAGTCGATCCTCGGCAACATCGTACGCAATGAAGCCCTTCGTCCCGGAGCCGGTCGGCGAGTTGCTCATGAAGAGCGGTTTCCCGACTAGGAACTCGCGCGGCGGCGCCGACTCTGGCGAGCTACTCGTCTGTGTGTCCTTCTTACCCCTCTGCAGCTCTCCGCGAGTGATCATGTCCGATGCTGGCACCGAGATCTTCACGACCGGTCCCTCTTCTACGCTGCTCAAGAACTTGGTCCTGTGCCACTCCGTGTCGTAGTTCGTGAAGGCGCGCATGCGCCCAATCTCCGCCTCTGTGGCAGGCTGCACCGTCGGATCACAGCCTCGCTCGACGTCGGTCATGCACGCGAACAGGTAGAAGAATCTGTGCAGGAGTTGTGGTTGCTGGATGAAGTCGAACGGCTCGGAAATCACGAGCCCAGCGCGGTCCCATCGCATGAGCCACGCGTAGTTGCGGTACACGAAGATGGTGAAGCAGTGCGCCAGGAACTGTCTCCGCAAGATCTTGGCCGCGTAGCGACTGATCTGTCCCAACGTCTCCTTGCCGAATTTGGATGCTGAGTGCAAGAACGACGGCGTGGTGCTGTTGTCTGAAGCAGGGGTACCTGTGGTGGGAGACGCCGTCGGCGCCGTGGCTGCGGGCGAATCGGTCTTGCTCGCCGTCGGCGGGGCGGGCTGCGACTGAGGAGTGTCAGAAGGCGCGCCAGAGGCAGCCTTGTTGCCCTTCTTGGCCCCCTTCTTCGTCTTCCGCTTCCGCGTCGTCTTTTTCGCCTTCGGGAGAGCGAACGGTAAGTAGTCTTGATTGGCCTTCGCCTCGATGCACAGGTACGCCCACGACCACGCCGTCCTCGCCTGAAACCCCACGTCAGACTCGCTCTCTCCTTCCTCTCCGCCTTCCTGCACCGTCGTCTCGTTCTTCCTCTGCCTCGACGGCTTGATCTTATACGCCCGTTCGGCCTCCTCTGTATCTGGATAGACCGTCACGTCCGGCTTTGCCGCGTCATCGTAGTCGTTCTTGTCCGTGGGGTCAGGCCAATAATTGGTGTCCTTGGCCACGAGCTTCGGCACGCCCTCTCGCCGGGCAGCCTGGTCGAATACGGACGTTCCCACCTTGCACTGTAAAGACGCATGGCGATTAGACGGGATCAGACTAGACATCTACGACCACTCGTGGCACTCACCAGTTCAGCGTACATCGGGTTTTCGATCGTCCGAAAGCACTCAGGCTTGAATATCTCGACCGCGGCTTGAAGATCCTCGGGAACATCCTTATCGGGTAGGAACGCTTGCATGAACACATCCACGCTGACTTGAGCCATTCTGAGCTCCATCTCGGCCACGTATTCGTGACGAATAGCAGGAGTATTCGTTGAACCAGCTTGTGGGCCCACGGCGTGAAAGTGTCGCGTCGACGGTTTTGCTAAGACAGGCGTAGAGCCTACTAAAGCTTCGTTCTCCTTCCGCGCGTTCTCGGTTGGCGGTGGAGTCGTGGTACCAGAGTCCTCTCGCGTTGAGCGACTATGATCTGCACTGTTGGGTGTCGTCGATTCGACGTCGTTCGATCCGGGAGCGGAGAGGACAGACGGGTGGTCAGAGGACGACGCAGGGTAGGACTCCTCGTGTGTAGCAAAGACACCTGCGATAGGCTCGTTGGCGTCCGAGTCGCTGTCGTTCGCGAGTCCGTCACTCAGACCGTCGGTGCCGCACTCGCTACCGTAGAATTCTGAGGGCTCTGGTGGTTGGACAGAAGGGTCGAATTCGCTAGCAAGATCGTAGTCGGTGGCTGCAGGAGAGAAGCGCGTATGCGGAGACGAAGAGCCCGCCTCGCTAGACTGATAGTAGTCAGACATTCTGGTGAATGGTGGCATTGGGGCAAGTGGGGGATGGGTGGCACGTACCGGTTCTGATCACTTATAATATCGGACTTTGAGGCACGCGGGGAAAGCCGCGGCAGGACGCCTTGCTTGAACGCGGGTTGTGGCGAGTTCTCGAGATAGAACAATGGGACAATGGCTGCCACAACCCACGTGGACTTTGATTTCACACGCCTCAATGTGGCAGCCTCGAGGCCGGCAGACGGCCCGCTCTGCCGGAATGCTTGCTGCAGCCTTGAACCTGTGCAAGTCTCTCGGCGTATCGCGGAAGACCGTGACTTGGATTGAACCGGACTTGCAGTGAACTATCCTGGTCCATTCTCGGCGGCGAGCCCTCTTTTTCAATCACTAGTATCGAACTTGAAATAGCTTACTCCAGCTTAGCTGGTTGATACATTTGCAGGGTGGGGTGGCATTACTGTAACACCTGTGCATGCCCCCTCACGGCCGTGATGATCTCTTCCCGGGCCGCGTATTGCTACCAATGCTCACACAGCCTGAGGAGTCGTGTCCATCGCGAGGTTGCAAGGCTGGTTGTTCATTTCGTTTCTCATCCAGATGACCCGGGCTGCAGCTGCCATGAGGTCAAGGTCAAGTGGCTTCGCGCCTCGAACCCGATACGCTCGCAGCTTCCGACAGTACCAGCCTGGACATTTTCTCGTGTTCGTGGTGCGGTGGTACTTCTCTCAGCAAAGCTGGCAGCGTATCCTCGTATAGTGCGACACAGGCTCTGCGGATTGAACGTCGCTTCTTAGCCGTCATGTCACAGTCAACGCATTCGTCTCGTTCTCAATCCTATTTTGGTGGTTTTCTGTGGGGGCGCGGGCGGGTGAATGTCTCTGCCGGTACTGATGGCAAGTCAAGTGAAGCAACATATACTACCTTTTGCATCGCATACTGAATGGCATACTCAGCAAGGGACACACGGAGCCTTCTGTCGAACGTCGAGGTCGTCAACCTTTCTCAGCGAGTGGATGAGCTCCAAAACAAAGTGAGTTTGCTCGCCTCGAAACTTGGGGACGCCCCTCGAAGCCTACTGGGCTGATCGTTGTCCCAGATTGACGAGACGACAGCAGCACTCGATGCGAAATCCCGAACCGTTGGTCAGCTTGAACAACGTGTCAGGGAGCTATCGTCCGACCTGGAGCTAGCAGAAGCAGACATCAGCAATGCAAAGGCGATTCCCTTGTCCGAAGTATCAACACACGCCCATGAAGTTGACCGTGCTGAGACCTGTGTAGAACAGGCTTATAGTCTTGAACAGATTACCAATGCAGAGGTTTGTGTGCCTACTACGCGAGACCTTCTGTCCGGCTCAACTTCGCTCCGTAGGAGACTCAGCATACAGCAGTGTTTAGGGCAGAGTGCGCAGCACACTATCAAGAAACGACTATGATCGAGGAACGACATGCGCAGGAGCATACCGAGCTTCAGGGGCAGGTGGCAGCGCTTCACAAGGAGCTCCAGGTGCGCCGGGTCCCGTCGCTCTGGCGACTTGTTGATTGACGGCAGTGGCCGTTGGTGCAGATCCGAGAGAATGCTCATAGAGCGGAACTTGAGAAAGTCCATCTCTTGCATCGGCAGGAGATCGATACGTTGACGGCAGAGCGGGATGCATTGCAGCAGCGGTGCGATCAACTCGAGAGTGCGCCTCCGATCGCCGGACAACCCCAGGTTGGAACGAACAGTTCAGAAACCGAGGAGAGGAGCGAGCCGTTCGCACATCTGTCCCCTCAGCTTGCGCAGGCGTCTTCTCAAGTCAGTACCCTACGAGAGGGGCTCGTTCTTGCTCGGCAAGGCCTAGCTGCATCCCGCGACAAGGACCGGAGGATTGCGCGGCTTTATGAGGAGCTTGCATCCGTCCGTATGGCTCGCAATGCCTTGATAGAGAAGCTCGCGACGAGTGACGAACTCAGTCGCAATCAACTTCAGCGGGCGGAACAACGCAGCAAACAGCGGGAGAACGAATCCAGGCAGGTTCTCGCCCAATACCTGTCTATAATCGAACAGCTCCAGTACCAGTTGAATGTTGCCACGCAGCAGAGTGGGCCTGAAGATCAGCAGAAGCCCAAGAGACAAGAAGCCGAACTACGTGCGCTGCTCTGCGAGCTTTCGGACGCAAAGGCGGCCGTCACGCTCGCTGAACGGCAGATGGGTCTGCTTATCACGCTTGTGCAGGTGTCCGCAGAAGGAAGGGAGTTGACGAACCAGGCCGCAGCGTTCGGTCAGCGACAGGACGTAGTCGAGCTGTTGGATAGGCTGAAAGGCCACCAGCAGGAGCTAGGCAGGCAGGTCGCAGAAGCTGCACATACGCATCGCTACGATCCTCAACCCCATACTCGAGAACTTCTGCTCGAACACATCTGGGGCAAACTGGTCGTATCCTCGCCGCGCTTGTCGGAAGAGTGGCTCGCTGCTGCATTGATTGGGCCACAGACATCGGCAGCGCGCAAGCCAGAGCTATAATGAGGATGTGCGAGAGGCACACAGGAAGCTGAGCTTGATCGCTCTGGTGTAAGGACCGAACGGATAGTACATTTCATCTTCGATGCTTTCAGGCGCGACCAATTCCTAGTTGTTATCGGCTGTGTCTGATCGCTACTTCTTTCCGCGTAGTAGTACACAGATGAATACATTGGTTGCAGACCACTTCGACCCAAATAGTTCTACCGACTTCCAGAGACGGTGTTTACACGAGACTTGTACCCTGCAAGTGTGACCCTGATCAGTTCGGAAACGTCTGTGTTCTGGTACCCAGACTCACCACCGATAATCCAGCGAGTGGTTTCTCTTCCTGCTTTGAAAGTACCCATTCCGCTGCTGACTCATGCGATTCGTCGTCGTCAGGAACTTCGCTCATGTGAAGTAGCATTGTCATGAAGCTAATGTGGAGCTTCGCCAAGACGATGTGTAGTATAAGTCGGCTGTCGAATGTCAGTACCGTGCGGGCAAGAAAGCGATATAAGACCTACATCAACGACGGCTTTGCATGGCGCTGTGAGCTCAGGATCATTGGCAGAAAAAGATCACTCACTGAGTAGATGTACCAACAAACATTCAGAATCATGAGCGAATAGCCGACGGTATTGAGAGCGGTGATGCCTATACGAGAGCATCAGAATCACTGAACCACATGTATCGGCAATGCCGACGAACCAGTATTGAGCCAGCCTACCAGCAGTTCTTCTTGAGATAAGGCAGACCAACCTCGAATATCCTAATACATGATGAGTAGGCTGCAGCGGATGCGTAAAGTTACTACGCGGTGCGGCCAACCTTGAGCGACATCACTAGGGACACACATGCAGCCGCAATGTGCGCGAACCACACGCCAACGCTTATACACAGAAGTACATCCTTCCTTGAGTCAGAGGTAAGGATTGAAAGGGCGAAGACAACGCCGCATGCTGATGAGCAGTCACTACTTGAAGTCTCTGTCATTCATACGTGTACGTACCGAGCAAAGGGACTTGGTGTAGTGTCGCCTGCATGACTGTGACAGGGCGAAGTTTACCGCCTGCCCAGTAGAAGATCCGATACACAGCGGTAGCTTGGAGAAGGACCGTGATAGCTATCTAGACAGAGACCGCTACAGTCAGTAGCACCAATAGAGCCATCAAAGTAGTGTACCTGTAGAAATAGACCTATTCAGGTGGTATGACTTCCCGTCTGGTGCGCGCGGTGCAGAAGTGCTTGAACTTACAAGGAATAAAACCTGTGCTCAAGTCTCTGTTAGCGTTATGTGCAAGGCCTAACATGTCGGGGGCCTACAGTACTGCGCAGAGATTTGCGGTATGGCTTGAGCTGATGCATCCCAGATCTTGATGAAGAATACAGATTCGCAAGAACAGGCGAGTGCAAAACTCATGAAGAGAAGGTAAGTCTACACCGCCGACCGCTTAGCTATTTTTGCGCGTCTTCACTACAGTAAACACGTACATGTGTCAATCTAACCCTGCGACGTATTCTTTGAATGCTACATAGGACGATAGTTTGTCACGTTGTTGATGAACTGCGGAGAGCACCCACAGCAGCTGGGGGCAATCGATCAAGTAGAGACCAGCTCTACTACCTATGCTGCCAGTCCAGAGGACATTCAGAAACAGGACGGGCAGAATCAAACTACTGTTGTACCAGTCACTGGCAATCAGAAGCGTGAAGCGAGACAGAGGCAACAAAGGATACGCCACGCACATGAAGGCTGTAGCATCGGCTTGTGAGCCAATGATTGTAATCTTGGCCTCTACTAGAGGACCCATGGAGAGCAACCTGCGGGTAGCGAACGAGTGTCGAGTGTGTGTTTGTTACGAGGCGCTTGAAGGAGAGGATAGGTCAGAGACCACGATGCTGGGGCATTGCGGGCGCACCTGCGTGGCGATTATGAACGTTAACCTTAGAACCGCTCCTCCTCCGTTGTTGACATTAAACCACACGTAGGGTACACTTGGCCTTCCAAGCAGGCGGAGCATGGAAGCTTATGGCAGCGTCTAATCCAAAAGAGTGACGAGGTTTGCTCTTGAGCGGATCTATGGACTGAAAAGGGGTCTTAGTTCCCTAGCGAAGGCTCGGTTCCAGCTCGGTTCACGCTCCAACAAGCAGAGCCGACTACAGAAGTCTGTCGCGGATGAAGTGCGGCACCGTGAACCAGTCGTGGATTAGGGCTGGATAGCAGCAGCCCTTTGATTTCTGAGCGAATGGTCGCCTGGACACCATTGCGCTGTGTGGGTACGCACGGCTCCGGCGTGGCCGTGGCTGTGACTGCCAGGGCCCAGTGAGCGTGGAACGAGAATTTGACACTGCTGGGGCAGTGTTTTATTGTTTAGTAGCCTTACGTAGTGACGTAATGATTATGCAGCTGCGCCGTGGAGCGTGCCAGTGTCTAGCAGCCGGCATCGCATAGCCTGTACATGAGCTTCAAGACCTCGACGGTTGACCGAGCCGATGCCAGTGTTCGGACCATTAACCGAATGCAACAGCCACAGGTATGATAGCAGAAGCTTCCACATCCAGTGCAAGATGAGCGGGAGCTGCAAGTGACGCCGACGGTCGAGTGGAGGACGAGACGGGCTAGACCAGCCTGAGCTTTGCCAACGCACACTGTCATAATTCATAGAGAATGCACGTGATGAGCCGGGCGTTCAGTATAATGTCCAAAATAAGAAAGTGTCATTTTCATTTGTGGCTCGCCCTGGACCAGCGCCCAGTGCCGTCCGCCACACAACCTTCAAGTTGTCCCAATTCCCTCCTCTCACTGTCATGGCACGCAAACGTGCAGCCAGCAAATCGAAGGGCTCCCGCTCCAAGCCTCGAGGTTTCAATCCGCTGGAAAGCAAGCTCGCGAAGTGGGACAAACCGTCGGACATCCCGCTCGACGGGGAAGATCAGTGTAAGTGCCTAAGCGGCCACAGTTACTCACGTAAAGTGAAGCTTACATACGTCTCTTCGTGTAGTTCATGCGTCCCGCGACACGATCTTATTGGACGGGGACGACGACGATGATGACGACGACGAAGGCGATGAAGATGAGGTCTTCGCGTTAAAGGGATTACCTGCGGGATCCGACGAAGAAGATGAGAGCGAGGAGGAAGCCGAACCTGTAGACACTCGTGCAGACGACCGGTCTAAACGCTCTAAGAAGGAACGCAAGTCGAAAGGCAAGAACAAGGCCAAGACTTCTCCACCGTCATCTGGGGCCGAGGACGAAGAGGACGAAGAGGAGGAGGGTTGGGGAAAGACGAAGTCGGCATACTATTCTTCCAATGCTGGGCAGATAGAGTCGGACGATGAAGAGGCGAACGAGTTAGAGGAGCAAGAGGCGAAACGCCTGCAGACGAAGGCGAGGGACGCGCTTACCGACGACGACTTTGGTTTAGGAGACCCTCTGGAATCCCCAGCCGATGCTGATGAGTGCGTCTATTTTATCACCAGCTGTGTGCGGACTACTAACGCTGTGCAGCGTGCTCCTGAGTGCCCCAGCTCCTGTTATCCACCCTCTTCCATCGGACAAGCCATCGTTACTTCGTCACCTCGAGAAGAACAACCCAGAAGCACTAGCCCTTGCTCGAGATTGGGATGATACGGTGCGCAAGCTTCTTGAGACCGAACTCAAGATTCGTGTGTATGTTGTGCCATCCCGGTCTTTGTACCTTCGCTCACCACAGCCGTAGCCTCGATGTGGATTCGCCCGACGCCCTTGGTTCTGGGATGTCGCACCTCTACTACCGTACGCTATTCGCTTCGGCTAGCTAGCATGTTTGACTCACATGGAACATACAGAGGCGCTCTTCACGTATACCACAACCCTCGCTTTCTACTTGCATCTCCGTACGAGCGAGAAATACGTCCAACGGCCAGAATTACTTCGCTCTCACCCTATCCTGCAAAGGCTGCTCACTCTCAAGCAAGCAATGTCTACATTAGAAGACCTTAACTTCGGCTTTGACGACGAGGACGAGGACGATGAGGACGAAAGCCTGTCACATGATGACGACGACCTCAAGGATGCAAAGGCATTGTGGCTGGAGGACAAGCTAAGCCGCCTGGAACCCGATGAGCTGCGCGCCCTGCTCAAGGAAGCGGAGCTTCTAACGGCAGAGGATGCACAAGGCGAATTCTCGGCGAAGCGAAGACCGAAGGCCTCCACACAGATGTCTCAGGAGCCCCCGAAGAAGAAGCGGAAAACAAGCAAAACCTCCGCAAGGCCTACGTCCGCTACGCCCGTTTTCGATCTCGTTGAGCCGGAACTTCCGCAAACAAAGTCTACCGGCGGGACCGGCGGCTCCGGGCCGTCCGCGGTGGACGTGTACGGCGAAGCGACCTCTCTGCAGGCAGCTGACGCCGCCGACAAGCAGGCGCGGAAGAAGTCGCTGCGCTTCCATGCAGCGCGGATTGAGAACACGAGTGCACGAAGGCAGAATGCGCGCAGTAACGCCATGGGTGGAGATGACGATATACCGTACCGCGAACGGAAGAAGGCGAAGGAAGCTCGCTTGGCGCGTGAGGTTGCGAAGGGCCGGGGCGCAGGAGGGGAGGACCTGGACGACGCTGAGCCCGAACCTCGGCCGCGGGATAAGAAGCGGGCCCGAGAGGAAGAAAGCGACTCCGACGGAGGGGACGGCGGTGCCAATGGATACTACGAGCTTGTGCAGCGCAAGTCTAATGAGAAGAAGGAAAAGAAGAAAGCGGAGTATGAAGCAGCAAGGGCAGCGGAAAGGTAGGATTCGAGCCCCAGTATTATTGAACACCACTAAGCTCACGTCACATTCACTTACAGACCTGACGTCGATGAGAGTGCAGACGGGCCTCGTGGCCTGACGCGAGCTATTCTCAAGAACAGGGGTCTGACGCCCCACCGCGGAAAGGCTGTCCGTAATCCACGAGTCAAGAAACGGCAGAAATACGACAAGGCCAAGAAAAAGGTATCATCGCAGAAAGCCGTCTATAAGGGTGGTATCGGCGACACGGGTCGATACGACGGTGAAAAGTCGGGCATCTCGCGTGTGGTGAAGAGTGTCCGTCTGTGACAGACAGGATGCGGCTACAGTTTTGTATCTGCTGTGTAACATACAAGTCGCATGCTTTTCCTTTGGAGTAACTACTACAAGTAGATCATGTCCCAGTTCACATTGATCTATGCGATGGCAAGTCCAGGGTCCGTCACATAAGGCGCAAATGCGGTACACTGACGTCGAGGTCCGTCCCCATCCCTACAACGAATACAAAAGCCAGTCCGTGCGATGCGATGCAAAAGCGTGGAACAGAACAGTGTTCGACAGAGCGACGCTCACCCGACATACCCACCGAACATGGGCGTGTCCACAACCATAGCGTTACTCGCGGGACCGACCGCGGTGCCGATGGGCCTTACCGACATCATGTGGTTGAGATCGAGCTCGCCCGCGATCGCATGCGCGTACACCCTACGCATCTCCGCGGCCTGCTCGGCGCACTCTTCGTACGCGTAGCTGTATTGTTCCAAACCTTCGATGCAGTTCTTGACCTCCGGCCGCCCGAGACGCGCGAGAAGCATGCCCGCCTGGATGATGCTGACGTGCATGACCGCCGAGTCCAGCCTCTGCAGACACGACCATGAGCTCACCCCTCCCGCTTCTGGTGCTTCGCGGACTTACCAGGTAGCCGTTCAACGTCAGGATGCCCGCCTGAGCAGGCGGAGATATGCGTGAGCGAGGGTGGCGTGCCCAGCGGGCGGTCTGGACTCACCAGACCAGCGATACGCGTTGCGGATGCCAATGCAGTATCCATGACCTTCTGCTTTATGGCCTCGATCTCGCCTGCCTTGGGGTGCAGGTGGCCTGGACTGCCTGTCCGCATGAGGTCATTGACCTCGCGGATCCCAAAGTCGTCCACGGCACCAAACAGGACGATCCACGTAATATGATACGTCGCGTCGCTCGCACCTGCAAACGTCAGCACCGAGGACCATGCGCGGCTCTGCGTACTCACAAGCCGTGACGGCGCTCACAAAGTCCCAGCCGGAGTCAAAGTTGTTCGGCACGCCGACGTGGTGGAGGTACTCGTCGCGCCACTCGTTGAGCAGGTTCATGAAGTTGTTGAGGAGATCGAGCGGGATGCCGTCCGACTCGGTTGCGGGCCGCCAGAGCTGGCGCGACATTTGGCGGGCGATTCTCGCCAGCGCGTGCGACGCGCGGTAGTACCCCTGCGGAGGACCATCAGACCACGCCGGATGTGACAAGCCCTGCAGGTCACTGACCAGAAACTGCGGCAACGGCACACGTTAGTTTCCTGGTCTCCGAACGCGCGCAAATAACATACCTCGAGCTGTTCTCTCGGCGACGGCTGCGTACTCTGTGCCTCGAGGTGCTCTGGAGCAACTGGACCGACCGTATAGAAGTCGATATCATAGTCATCGTCGTCCCTGAGATCCAGATTCGTGCACAATCCATCAGCGACCGAACCAGCCACTCCACGGCTCTGTCGAACGACATGACACCCGGAGGGATGAAAGCAGACGACTCACAGCATCGGTTTTCGTCTGTAATACACGCTCCGGTACGCATCAGCAAGACAAGCCATCCACCACGCAAAGATCATCGTGCCGCGGTCTTCAGGGTCTTGGATGTTTGACATGACCGACTTGTGGTTGATCTGTGTGGGCGCATTAGCCGACAATGATCGAAGATCAAACCTAGCCGGGGGCGGGTGATCGAGATTCGAGGCTCGGTACCGAAGGCAGGCTCACCTGAAGGTCAAGCAAGAGGCGGATGGCGGATGTGAGCCAGAATCCGTGATATCCTGGAATCCGTTCAGCCTGATCACACGGAAGCTGTCTCTTAGAACTCACCATCCGCAGCATCCATGTTCTCTGTAGAGTGACAATCAGCTACTTCTTCCAGCATAGAAAACGGGTCGTACGATTCTGCATAGGCTCGATGAGAAGCGCGATGACGACATGGTCAGCCGACGGTATTCGATGGACCTTCAGATCCTCTGCAAGGTCACGCGCACGATTGATGAGCGTCTTCGCGATGTGGCTCTGGTTGTTGTTATGACTGCGGTCGGCCATTAGCAACGGATGCTCCGAAAATTTAGCACCCCATGCGATGACGGTGGCAACCAGTCTGTGTGTGTGTCGTGAAGCCAAAAAGCGGAGAACGAGAGCACCGGCGGGACGCACGCGGGATGGAGCGGCTTATGCGCATCATTTTGCGGGGCGCTCCTCTGGAGGAAGGACGTCGTCGAGGAGGCCGACGGGGGCGTGTTCGGTGAATGGCTGCGGGATTGTGCCGCTACGTACAAACTGAGGTGCAGTCGTGCGCGGAACTGGGCCGGATTGAGCAGCGGCAGCCGCGTGTGCACGATCTGGAAGTAGACCTCGACGAGGTCCAGAGCGACCCTACAGCACGAGGCACGCTTAACGCATGAGCGAATACCCCAAGGGGAGGAAGAAGGGCACCCAACTCGACACGGAAGGCCTCCTCGGATAAGCGAGGGGCTACATCGCCCCAGTCGGCGTATGCGCCAGAATGCCCTGTTGAAGAGTGGTACGTCGAGCTGAAAGCATCGTACGGTCAGCTTATACGATGGTTCAAGGCAAGTTGATGAGAATATGGACCTGGGGCCGGGCGGGGAGAAGAGATAAGCGAGTAGATCCCGCGTTGACGTGTACGGGGCGACAGGGTGATACTGCGACCAGTTCGTCTGCGACGGTCGAAAAGTCGCGCCGCTGGTATGATTGGGCGAGGCGGGAGCGTGACCGGGCGTAGGCTGTTCGATGATTGCTGGGCTATTCCAAGATGGGCTTGCAGTGAGTAGGGGTGTAACAGCAGGGTACCGACAGCAAGTACGGAAGTCTGGTTGCGCGCCAGCGCAGAATACCAGCTCTTCTCTGTGAGCGTCGCTGCAGGGCGCGTCGGGCTCCAATCAGCTATAGACGTTGAGACGTGCAATTCCATCTGGGAAGCACCATCCACACTTCCCTTGCACCGAGTCAAAATCAAAGTCAGTACTTACCCCCGGGACGATGATACGGGAGGGCTGTCCGAGGGCTGCTCAGAATAGCCTTGCTACGACAACCTGACCAGATACGCTTACGTTTGGCCAGCGGTACTCAGAGTTCGGGGCCGCCTAGCGGCAGCCGCGCTGCGCTTCTTTTCGGTCGTCGCAGCCTGGACGAAGTGTCTAGATGTTGCCAATGAGTGTCAACCCGACCTGGACCACGGACAGCCACTGACGTGCATGGGTAGCTCTTGAGCAGACAGTGCTACAGTGGCGCTGGAATCAGCGCTGGGCGTCGTGGGAGCCGACGAAGAAATACCTGGCACTGCGGGGCGTGGTCGCGTTAGGGAAGGCAGCGGTAAGAGAGGTGGGGCGTATACCTTGGTCTGTCCGGGAAGCTGGTTGCATTTCACTTTCCGTGCTCTGCGGAGACGGGCGGCGGGTAGTCAGGCGGGCGATGTTGGTGGTAAGCGAAGAAGAGGTGACGGCGAAGCGCACCTGCACGCATCACAGGCGGTGTTCTGCTTCCGGGGCGGGGGGAGAGTCTTGGCGAGTTCGTGGATTTGGTTCTGCATTGTCGCGCTCGTGAGGTTGAAGGCACCTGGCGGCGCTGGGGTGAGGGATGGATGGGATGGGGGCGAGGGGCTGTGAAGCAGACTGACCTTGCGCGCCAGCACGCGAGGACTCTGGAGTGTTGTTTGCGTTGTCCATGGCTGGGGGGAGGGGGGTTGGGCGTATAAGGGCGGCGTTGTGTCGCTGAACTTGAATCCGGGGCTATGCGCCGGCGTCCAAGTGCAACGCTATCCTATCCCGCTTACGATTTGCGGCAGCCAGATCAAATCTCGGTGCCGATTGCCCACGCGTCCCCCAAGTCACCCCCACTTCTGCGCCAATCGCACTCTCCCCGTTCGTCATATTTGCCTTTTGCACGCTTCTTCCCACCCTTTTGCGTCGTTGCTTATCTAAGCTTCCCACACTTTGACATGTCTATACAACCGTGACTCTATGTGACTCTTGCTGTGACGGCAGCGCTCCCGGCCAAATTTCGTCACTGTCGGTGCACACCAAGTGCACACATCCACGTCGCAGTCGCCCGCCATGGTCAAAGTCGAGATCGTCGAGGAAAAGGACCAGCAGGAGAACAACTCCCCTTACGCGTCCACCTCTTCTTCGCGCACGTCCTCCTCCGTCTCGCTCTCTTCCGTCGGCTCCGAACTCGATGGCGAAGAGTCGTTTTACGAACGCTTGGCCGCTCTCGTAGACATCGTTCCTCCGACTACTCGGCACAAAATCTCCACCCGCTTCTCCAAGACGACGGGCTTCATCAAAACGACCGGCAAGGTCGTCGGAAACATCGTCTGGATCGTCACCACCAGCGCCCTCCTCGTCGGCCTCCCGCTGGCATTGAGCCTCGAGGACGAGGCAAAGATAGTTGCACAGGAGAAGGAGATGCTTGCTCAGCAGCAAGGTGCCCAGCACGTGTGTACCCACTTCATCAGTTCCGCATGCAGTGACACTGACACTGCGCTGGCAGATGGCGTCCATGTACGCACCTCCCGATGGCCAAAACCAGCCGAAGGGTGTCGTACCGCCCGGCTTCTGATCGCACGCACTTCATCATATACGCCCGCATTGTCACGACCATGCTTGCTTCCCACCTCCCGCTTGTACTGTATCATAACTCTAACTAGTCAGGATTTCTTCCATGTCCCTGACGCCATCTCATGGCGCGACGTAAATGTTCTCCCCGCTCGCGGTGTCCCGCCGGCACGCAACGTCTGACGAAGTCGTATTGAAATGCCTGTACCTCGCTCCGTCGCAGACCCCTCATTCTCATGGCCGGCCTCCGATTTGTTGCGACGTCGCATGTGTGAGAGTATGCTTTCGATAGCCACATTTCTTACGGCGTCCAGCCGTCAGCATTGCATTGCGAGCATGCCGGCAGGCGATGACATTCCGGTGTATTCTGGGGGTAATCACCGGTGACCTCGGTGAAGGTGACACTGCCTCTCCCCTTGGTGAGTGTCGCTGGTAGGTGTATCTTCAGGTTCAATCTTGATTGTCGTTGTACCAATATATGCCGAATACTCCCGCGCAGTCACGGTGATGTTCGATGACTATCATCATTGAGGCAATTGATATTCTACGAGATAAGGCACATGTCCACGTCTCCACTAATAGCCATACTGCGAAGCCAGTGTGAATCACCCATACTCCACTACCAATAAGGAACGACTCACCTCGGCATCCCGCGAAGAAGGGAAAACCACCGGGCGGGTGTAGTTCTCCCTGCACACAGAGTCATTCAAGTCAGCGTGACTCTTCGCAATACAACACAGAAACGATACACACGCTGAGCGGAACCGCCTGAGGT
The DNA here is from genome assembly GCA_000344655.2 of Fomitopsis schrenkii. Lineage (NCBI taxonomy): Eukaryota > Fungi > Basidiomycota > Agaricomycetes > Polyporales > Fomitopsidaceae > Fomitopsis > Fomitopsis schrenkii. The sequence continues at coordinate 14,833 of KE504224.1, read as the reverse complement.
ACGTGATCGCATGCTGCTCAATCTCGTCAGGCACGATGCCAACCTTGTCCCAGTCGCCCGGCACGTCGACGTCGTCGATGTACCGGCGCTTCACCTCGTCCGGGCTCAGCGCGGGCCACCACACCGCCTGCGCGGCCTTCGCGAGCGCGAGCGCGACGGGCTTGGGCACGACGGGCGCGCGCGACGGGGGGTTGTACGTCACGCTCGCCACGAGCGTCAGGAGGTACTCATACGAGAGCTGGGACGGCCCGGGGAGGTTTAGCACGCCCGGGAGCGAAGGCACGGATATGAGGTTGGCGAGCGCCTGCGCGACGTCAAAGACCTAGAGAAACGCGCCACGAGGTGAGAAGGGGGTCGAGCTTCAGTGCCGGCGGGAACTCACATGCACGGGGCGGATCTTGGTCTGCATATGATTGAGCTTCCACCAGATCGGCCACACTAGGATGCATATTGGAAGGGGAAGGACGGGGTAGCGTCAATACAGTGAGCCAACGAGAACGCGGGGATTTGCGCGGACGTACGAGCCATGTTGTTCAGCAGCCTGTCTTCGTAGCCGAACATGATCGGGGGGCGCACGATGGTCGCGTCGGGGAACGCCTCGCGGACGAGGTCTTCCCCGCGTGCCTTGGACTTGTAGAACTCGGACGGCGAGTCGTGCGATGCATTCAGGTGAGAGACGTGCACAAACCGCGGGACGCCGACTTTCGCCGCGATCTTCGCGATGCGCTCCGCGCCCTGCGCATGTACGGCGTCGTAGGTGAAGTTCCTGCGGAGGACGTCAGACAGACGGGTGTATATGCAGACGGGGACGCACTTCGTCTCGTATTCACGGCCGACAAGGTTGTAGACAATGTCGGAATGTCTCAGGCACTCCTCAATCTGGTCTTCGTTACGCAGGTCCCACTCCTAGAGGCCTTGCCCGTCAAGCGAGCTGAACCAGGGCTCAGGCCAGGAGGTAACGCACCGTCATGACGATCTGGCCAAGATCCCCCATGGGCTTCAAATGCCTCTTTTCATCCTCCTCACGGTAAGGAATGACAACCTGTGTCCCCGACTTGGCTGTAGTCCGTTTCAACACAGTGAATTCACTGTACCCTAGATGGAGAAACGCACCGAGCTTCGCGACAGTGTACCTCCCCAAGAACCCCGTGCTCCCAAACACGGTGGCGACGTGTCCTGTGGTTGCGCTCCGCCCCGGAGGGCCATAAGCAATTACAGGCTTGTTGTTTCGCAATGTGACAAGGTCATTGTACGCCCTCTGCAGGACCTACAACGTATCACCGTCAGCGATACATAATGCGCAGCCAGACTACCGGTATCATCGTACCTTTCTTTGCGAAGCGACTGCACGCCGCAAGGGCGCACAGTTCGTCGATGTGGCCAGCATCCTCGCTGGCGGACGGTAGAGACGGTGAGCAACTGGCACTCGTCCTCGCCGCCGTGCGTGACGCCGACCAACCGACCGGCTTTCTCCGGCTGCCTGTATTTCCGCTCAATCGGGAAACTTTTGGGCGCTTCGCTCTTACTCCTTGCTACTTTCCGTTCAGCAGAGTAAAATTAGCTCGTCTCCTTCCGACGGCCTTTACACAACATCTTCGGGAACAGACATTCACCATTCTACCTATATTTGTCTCATGGCTCAAGGTCAAGTAAAGGGCTTGCAAAAGGCAAAGCCATCCGGCTCACGCCATGCCGCTAAGGCTGCTGCCCAACCGAAGAAGGGCAAGCGGTACGTTGCTCCTAAGAAAAAGGATGCTTTGAAGCACGCAGCCATGCATCAAGTACGTGTTCTCTGTCTTCCGCGTCTATGAATAGAAAGGACTCATGCAATCGCGTAGCAACTCAGCGCGAAGATCAATAGAAGCATCGAGCAACAGGTCGCCTCGGCTGCCTCGTCAGGCAAGCTGACTATCATGAAGAATGTCGCAATGGAGGGGTGAGTGCTGTGTACATAATACCGTTGACACGAGACCAACGTCCGACCAACCATTTCCAGTAACGCCACCAAAGAAAAGGATGCGAAAGGAAAGAAGTCATAACGGGCCCGTGCTCCACTACAGCCCAACTGGTAAGCGTCGTTCCGCCGTAGCATGCGCGATCGCCCCTGACTAATGCCCCAGATTCTGCGATGCGTCGCTCTCGCTATGCGAGGTGCAAGACAACGCTCTGGAAACCATGCCTTCCGCGATACCATGGCACGCCCGGCCAGCCTACGGACAGACCCTTCGGCTTCGTCACACGTAGCTCGTCCACTGCCTAAAAATACGATGTATTGCTTGCTTTTATGATGCTACAGTGATGAATGTGGGGTGGCTGCGGTGAGGAAGGGGTGGGATGCATTGTATGTAACGAAAACAATTGCCAAGTGCAAGAAACAAACCCGACAGGCAAAGACGCCTGACGAGGCCCTGTTACGATGAGACAGACGGAGGGGCTACATGCTGTGTAAACGTGTTGGAGAGCAATGACACAGGACGATGCGATGCATGACAGGAGACTGCGTGAGACGATGAGTGTACGGCAGACAATTGATTGGAGTGCGATGGGGAGGGGGAGAAGGGGAGGGGAAGGGGAAATTGCATGGACGATGACTGATGGTCCGTGATGCACGACACAGTAAACCAGAGAAATGCGGACGTCATAAAAGGAGGAGGGCGCGGGGCGCTTTTGGCATACATACCTAACGGAGAGGCTGGACCCGTGTCCGGCGTCGCATACGACGCGGAGCACAGGCAGCAATACGATATGATACGAAGGTCGAAGGATGAGTGAGGATACCGAATACGGAAGGGTGGCAGAGTGGAAGCTCATAAACAGGGGGACGGTGCCAGCGGTCGAGGGCGTCAGTCGTGGTGGCGAAGGATGTTCACATACATTTCGCGGAGAGCTTCTTTCTGGTCTAGCGTGATGATGTCCGGTCTCTTGTCCGCGAACTTGCTCAAGGCTTCGAGCAAACGTTCCGCATCATCCAAGGTTTCTGGCTCGTCCAATTCCGCCACGACCTTGACTTTCGGCATGACATAGACCTCCTTCGTCTGGCCATCCTCCGACTGCACTAAGAGTGGCACAGGCTCCGGGATGGGGGCGGGGCCAGACTCCATCTTCTCGATGGGTTCCGGAGGTGGGGGAGGCCACATCATCTCAGGTCTCTCTGCCGGTGGCTTGAAGGCGGGCTCGTTCGACACGGCGAGATACCCCCAGCCCAATGCGCGTGCCTTCTGGACATCGGTGCCCACGCCTGAGAACTTGCCCTTCTTGATACCCTGGCGCGCCTTGAAGTTCTCCACCCACCCCGAGCTCGCTTTGAACTTGTCCTCGGTCATGCCCATGCTATCGGCGATCTGACGGGCCTTCGTGCGGATAAGAGCGTCGGTGAAAACGATCCCATCGTCGGACACACTGTCGAGCCAGTCGCGCATCAGATTCTCGATGGCGGGGAACTTGGTGGGACTAGGTGCGGGAATGAGTTCACAGGCGCGCTGAGGCGATGTAGGAGAGCTCACCGCCATTTCGAGACCTCTAGCTTCTCGTCGTCCCTGACGTTCAACCAGCGATCTTTCTCCTTGAGTATCTTGCTGACGGTACTGCGCTCCACGCCGAAGTGCGCTGCGATCTCCTCCTGCTTCAAGCCCGGGTGATCCCGGTGGAAGACGCATATCTTCTTGCGGTCGGTGCTCCAGAGTCTCGACTTTCTACGCTCCTTAGACTGCTGAGGCTGCTGCGTCTGCGGCTCCTGCCCCTCTGGAGACTCCTGCCTTTGCTGCTGGGAGCCAGAGGCGGAATGCGAAGACCAGGACGTCCGCGAGGATGTCATAGATACGACACTATTGGCAGGGGATGCCGATCGAGGGTTGGAAGACGTGACGGAACTGGACGCAGCGCGTGCTTCGTAATATGCGAGGGAATATGGGGCTATACCGAGAGCGCCCTCGAGGTCAGAGCTTATGCTCACATACGGTGGCGGAGGGGGGTGGCGGAGAGGGGAAGATGGGCGAGAGCTCTGACCAGCAAAGGCCAGGGAATGTGTACGCCTCTGTTGGTATCGAAACACAAATCAATATAGCAGTGATAGAGGATGTATGTGATGCATACGTTATACGACCGTGATGTACCCTGAACCGTCGTACGCGCCCGTCTGCGAGTGAGACGGCTGGGTCCAGCGCTGCTGGCGATCTGCGGCGATTCGAACGACGCATTTGGGCGAGAGGATTCGCCAACGGAAGGAGATGCATAGCCGTTGGCGGATCGCGGCTGCGTGAGTGGTGCCGACGCAGATGGATAGTCGATGTTATCGGCAGTATGCTCGACAGTCGAGTAAAGCGGCGTGCCCAGCGAAGAGCTAGTAGAGGCTGAGCTGTTGGGCGGGGACGTTTGGGCTTGCTGGGGCTGCCAGGACATGGGTTGTTGGGCGTGGTGGACGAGGGGGAAGGGGCGGGGGTGGTGGTCGAAGAAGGGCGACGTGTGGTGATACACGAGGCCAGCTGGGCCGCCGACATACTGCGTATCCATTGTGCTCCTCACCGTCGTGACTGCTGTGGTGCGCTCTTCATCCGCTGGCTGCGAGTGCGACGCTCCCTCGCGCAGGTGATGGTCGAGGGAGACGAAGAGAGCGTCGCCTGCTTTTGAAGTTTTCCTTCACGGGGAGAATCAGTCGGCAGCAAGGAACTCTGTCGATCGGGCTGCGATCCGACCCAGGCGTGGCTCTCTCGTCTTCCACCACCCAGCTGCTGCTTCGAGGTTCTGTTGCTCTATCTGCACACAGTTGCCTCCATTCGGCCCTGATGTGCGTGCTAACCCTCCGCGCAGAATGCTCGTGCTACCCCATCTCCTCCGGAAACATGCACCCAGCCACCGACACGCACTCTGCTTCCGGTGGCTGAACCTGGCAGGAAGCACCAATCCAGGCGCCCGTTCGCCACCTGCGGCTTGTGGATCTCCCATCCCACAATCGGGCGCCGTCCCTTCGAGGTATATTCTGGTTCTGGTTCTACCCACCACTCGGGACTAATCATTTCATAGGCTATTCCTCTCACAGAACTTTCGCCGTCGCTACATCTACAGCGGTCGCTACCATCGGCTCTCACCCGGGATTTATCTCGACTGAACGCGCGTTCCAACATGTCATGAATTCAACCGCTATGACATGTAGAGCGCCAGTTGTATTCTGCATGCCGATTACCCCTTCTGTGCTCACGACCATCTTTGTCGCGCGGCGTCCTAACGACTTGGACGATACCAGCGTGCAGACGGCATGATACCGAAACCAACCCATACGAGGCCAATCAGCGCACCGGGGACCTCAGAGCTGTACACCCTGTATGGCAGGTCAGAGCTCTGTGCGGTTCTGCGAACCACGAATGTCGTGCTTCCGCTGATCCACCGTGCTGGCTCCTCAGCTGGTCTTACCGCCAGATCTCCGGGACCATTCATTCAATCTCTGTGCGTATTCATTCCACCAAGTCCCGCGATAATACCGACGAAACAACAGTTCTCATTGATCCGCCCACTGACTCCTCTTGATTTGACGCCATCCTAATTTGGCTACGGTGTAGTACGCCCAGAGAGCCACTTATCAGGCCACAGCACCAATCGCTACTTTCCGCCCCTAATATCACTGGCATGTCTCCAACACTGGGAGATAGCTCTTCTTGTTTACGGCTTGGGATTACGCCCGGTACGTCAGGCCCTTCTCTCTTCCGATCAGACCTCACGCCAACACGTTGAAACAGGACACCTTGGGTTCTTGGGTGCCGCTAGCGAGCGGAGCGAACCCTGACTCAACGATGGCGTACGTACGCATGTCCTGTGACTGTACAACATGCCGCTGGCGTGCGTCGTTCCCACCGCTTTGCGCGAAGAGCTCGCGCATGACGCATCGGTCCTTCTGGACGCCTCCCGATGATTTCGAGCAACGTTCAGCCGTAAGCCCAGAGCTGTTGCTCTAGCTTCTTTCTCAAGAAACTCTGCGCTTTGAAGACTTATCTGACCGATTCCTAGAGTATTACGCCCGTAATTCATGTTGCTGCTCTTCGATCGAGCTGATTCTCAATGTGCGTGGCCATTCTATGTCTTGCATCAGCGCCAGGTCCGTCCGCTCCCATCATGGCCTCGGAACAAAATCGATGATGCCATATCCTCGCGGCAGACAACACGCTGTAACAATGCGACCAGGGTGTCGCAGGAAGCCATCGGGCTTTTGGGTGTCTGAGAACTGGAGTATCGTATGGTAGAGCGCATGAGCGATCTTCAGTCTCGGCCCGGACCCCAGACTTCAGGAGTCGGAGCTTCTGAGGTACCCTCAGTCGTTCTATTCCTACGATCCGCGCCAGTAGTCTGATGCATTTTCTAAATAGGAAACGGGGACGTTCTAACAAACCGCGAGCGCCCGAGCTCGACCACCGGCGACCGAAGGCTATCGTTACCTATGAATGGCTTCGGTTTACATCTGTTTCAGTGCTTGGCTTCGTTCTACCACCAATTCTGCAGCCATCAGACTTCTGCCTCCCGAGTCGGGCACTTGCCATATTAGCTCACTGAACTCAGGAATGTCAACGGAGCTCAGAGAAGTCTTCATCTTGCGGGCGGCGCGACGAAATCATCTTGACAGCTGCGCGCCCGGAGCTGCCTCGAAGTGGGTGGTGTAGGCGGCAGTGCCCTGGCGCGTGGCCACTGGCTATATTCACGCAACAGCACGCCTGTTGGACGCCAGGCAGGCGTTCGGAGCGGCGCCCGCGTCGTCTTATCCGGTTAGCCTTCGTCAGTAAGCAAGGACTTCGATGCGTGTTGCGAAGAGAGCGAGGAAACAGACAAGGCCAGTGTCCCTACCTCCTCCTCAGACCGGGTGACGTGCGTGCTCATACGTCAAGGGCACACGGGAAACAATACTGAATAAAATACAACAAGAAGAAACAGTCCGTACGTCCACAACACAACACGCCACCTACGCCGGCTGCCCGCCAGCCTACCTCCCACCGCCCACCCCGATCGCCGTCCTCATATACGGCCCGTTTGCGCCCATCGCTCCGTACGGCGTCCCCGGTGGCAGCGGCGCCGGCAGCGAGGACGCCATCGCAGGAGTGTTCATGGAGCCGCCGAGCCCCATCCCGGCGACACCGACATGATTTTGGACGGACCCTGGGGTCTGATTGTGCTCTCGCGGTGCGCCGGTGCGGTCCTCGCGCTCGGCGATGGTGGCCGCCGTCCCGCGCATGGGCTCGACGATGCCGTTCGAGACGAAGGTCTGCCCGAGCCCATAGAGTTTGTGGTTGTACTCGTCGTCGTCGATGTGGTCGTTGAAGTAGAGCTCACGCATCTTGAAGAAGGTCGATGCGGTGAGGAGCGAATCGGACCCAGCTTGATGCGAGGGACCTATTCGCATGACCTGCTCGGTAGCTCATCAGCACGATAGTTCTCCAGAGGGTATTGCGTGCGCCTTACCCCAAGGTCGTCTGCGACGTCTTGTAGACCGCCTTTTAGCACTTTGCATGCCCGCATTACGAACTTGATGTCGTATATTGTAGGGAACCATGTTCGCAATACATCGAAGAAGGACTCTTCTGTTGTGGGTAATGACACTGCTGTGAGGAGCTTGACGAAGTAGCCAAAGTCGTATCCGCTACGTGATCGTATAAATTGTTTGGTGTCGACGACTCCCGCACAGGCTTACCTATGGAAGGATATCCACTTCGTTTCTGGTGTAAGCACAAGACCCGACGTGATCATCAGCTCAGCGAAGTCGTTGGGCTCGATTCCCATCTCTTCATGTCGTTGAAGGTCAATCCCAGACTTCTGCAGCAACTCAATCGACTCCGGGGCATACATGTCATCGCTGCATGTTACGTAAGCAACGCGCCGAGACAGAGTCACAAAGAGTGGGGTATCCTCACTTCATGCTGAAGTGGAAGTTGAATTGCCAAGTGGATACGTCCTGAGGGTAGGTCCCATCTTCGTCCGCCAGAGTGAGACCGACCTGGATGATCTTGAGTAGGTCGACGTTACATCGCATTGTCTGGTAGTGGTAATCGGACGACGTCTTGAAGGAACCGATGGGACGCGCGACAACACCGGGGAACTCGGTATCCTACACTTTTCATCATGAAGCACTACGAGAATGAAGAATAAGAAAGAGAACTGACCATCGCGACGTAGGGATACTTGTCAATGAGGTCCCGAATGTTATTCATCTCTTGCTCGAGATTCGGTGCCCAGACCTCTCGTATTCGAGACATGTTGGGCGTCTACCCGTTGTACAGACCGAGTGACAGAGTGAAAGTGTAGCTCAGCAATGAGATGGTAGAGACAACAAGTTGCGAGTAATCTTACGGAGGCAAGCAGTCGGAGTGGCTAGGTGCCCAGACCGACGGACGCGTCTGCATGTTGTCGATCGTTTGGTCGTCGCCACCAACTTCAGCGCTTAGTCGTTCCGTTTCGGAGAAACGACCCTCCACCCTGATGTTTACTGCTAAGTAATGACACGTAACCTCATCATGCGTTTCGTGCAGTACCAGAGAAATGTCACCCCTCTCCACATAGGATCTCAAGCGATAAATCAAGGTAATTGGACTGTGGGCTTCACGAACGACAGAAGTAATAGTTTTCACCAACTCGAACTTTCAGAGTACCGGTCCACACAAACAATGAAGCGATTAATGGTGTGTAGTAGAGGCTACATAAACGGGGCCGGTGGGTAGGTGATTAGAACTCACAAGGAAACAGCGCGAGGCGGCTCGCCCGCGTCGGCGGTGAAGTTCTTTTTCTCGCCGCGACTCCTAGGGCATAGTGGTGAAATAGAGGTTGGCCCTGGGGTAGTGTTTCTTGATCGGCGGGAAAGGAGCAACCACATGGTAGCGTCCAAAGTCCCTGTTAGACCCACGACCGAGTTCATTGGACGACCCAGTGCGGCCAGAGCCACTGGGGCTGACAACACCGTAACGCGGCCGCGCCTGTTGTCGAGTTGCAGATGGTCAACGACATCGGCAATTGACCCACAAGCGGCATCGTCGTCGCTAACGAACAAGTCGGACCTCCGATGATGACACTGGTATCATTACCTTTCTTACTGACGAGTAAGCGAGCATAGTTGTCGTTGATGAGCATTCTAGGCCTGTGTATACACTCTTTGGTGATTGCGTCGCTGAGTCGGGAACAGCTAGTGTACTTGACGGTCGTCTCCCTCGCGTCGCGAGGATCATACTGTACATGTACTTCCTCATGAAGTCGCATTAGAACGCATTCATGACTTGAAGTCCGCCAAGTTCGAGAGCAGCCCAGTCTTGACGCTGACATTAACGCGATGGCTCAAGAGGAGCAGATGTAGCCGAGGCCTGAGGCTAACGCTGTCTGGGCTTCCTCCACTCCTTCTCGACCCTCAAGGCCACACATCTCGGGGTCTTTGATCACCTCGTTCACACCGTCCAGTTAGACAACCGCTTGCTTCAGCCCATTCTTCGCCTCTGCAATACCTTTGTCCCCTTCACTACTTTCCCTCGCCTCCAACTTCTCATTCTTCTTCTCATACCTCTCGACCATGACATCAAGTGGACGGATTCGCATCTCGGCGGACTGCACAGTTGGGTGTAAGTCACAGTGGCCGCAAGGATCACAGGCAGCCATGAAAGCGTGATCGGCGTTGATTGCCACGTCCATCATGTGGGGGGACGCAACGACTACTAGGCCGCAGCACCTTGTCGATGTTGCAAAGTAGAGGGGTATAGTTCTTCAAGAACGGGTGTAGGCATCATCGATGGACCGGGCGGCGGTTTCAAGACGGAATCGTGGTGCTTGGCCTGGGCCCAGGGCGTCGCCAATGGCGGGCTTCGCGAGGGGCTCGTATCGTTTCTTGGCTTGAGGACATGTCACAAGGAGCAGCTAAGTGGCTAGCGATTGTGTGTCTTCGAGTCGGCTTACCGGAGACCAAGGGAGGGCTGGCTCAAGCTAGGATTGAACAACACGGTCGAGAGCAGCAGCGCAGAGCAAACATTTCGGCGGATCCGCCGGCCTCGAGGGAGGCGTGGGAAGTCCAAGTCGATGTGGCTGCGGTGGCGGCCATATTGTCACGGTTGAGTCTGAAGCCACACCCACGTTCAGGTAAGGCGTCCTGCCTGTCCTGCCGCTGTTATCTACGCGTGGCTGAGTACCCGATACTACAAGTGACTAGAACCGGTACGTTCTACCCACGCTGGAAAGGCGTTGAAGCTTCAGTCCGCTCTACGCCCGTTTTGGCAAAACCATCGACGCAGCATTGCTACTACTATCAGTAGCCAAGTACTCCCTGGGTCCACATTGAAGCAGGTCTTGAGAATACTGCTGTTGTCCGTCGCGACTGCGTGGTCGAGATGGAGCCCAGAACGGCTCAAATCAGCGTAGACGCATTCATGCAAGCGTTCCTACCCGAGAAGGATGTCCCTGCGGATCTCACCGTCAAGGCGTTCGATCCTAAGTGCTTCAAGACACAGGTAAATCCCATGTACGCTGAACTGGTGAGTCGCAGCGGGTGGTCGTTATGTCTAATCTGATTGTGGTTCGTCTCGGTAGTGCAACACGGCGAGCTCCGTATTCGCCCAGGCCGCCCAGCGAGAAGGCGTGACGAAGCTCGTGGCAAAGGACACGCATGCATGGCTTGACCACACGGACGAGGATGAGTACTATGATGCGGCGATGCCGGTCGTTACGGCTTATCCGGATACAAAGGAGGCCAAACGGGCGTATACTACGGAGCCTTCTCGGCGCAGGAAGGAGGAGACGACGGGGCAGGAGGTCGGAGATGACGAAGGGTGGCAGCCTGAGAGGAGGCTGCAGGCGGAGACGGCGTGGTCATGGACGTACCTGTGCATTGAGGCAAAGGCTAATCCGGACTACTCACCATTCGTACTGCCGACGAGGGCTGAGCCTGCAGACGCGACCAAACAAGCGAAGTCGGCCAACACGGCCAACAGCGCTGCATCCAGCACGTCTCCCGATCCTATCCAGTCGCAGCCCGCGTCGCCGTGTGCGCCCACGACACAATCTGCTTCTCTTGCAGAAGGATTCGGGGAACACGCCCCGCCGACGGCGAGCACCGATTCACCCGCAGACTCTGCGACAGCGGGTTCTCCTACCACGGCTACCCCCGATCCAGTCAGCATCTCACCGCCGTTTATGCGCCTGGACACGGACCGCGCAATGAAGTCGATGGGACAGATCAGTCGCTACGCGGCCAAGATCATGCGGAGACAGTTCTTATCGTACTGCTTCACCATCTTCGTATGCAACAACTACGCGTGGCTCATGCGATGGGACCGTGCCGGGCTCGTGATCTCCGAGCCGTTCGACTTCATCCAGCAACCACAACTCCTGCACAGATTTCTCTACCGCTTCGCGTGCATGACCGACATCGAGCGAGGCTGTGATCCGACGGTGCAGCCTGCCGCAAAGGCGGAGATTGAGCGCATGCGCGCCTTCACGAACTTGGACACGGATTGGCACAAGGCCAAATTCCTAGGCAGCGTAGAAGAGGGGCCGGTCGTGAAGATCTCGGTGCCTGCAGCGGACATGATCACTCGCGGAGAGCTGGAGAGGGGTAAGAAGGACAAGCAGCCGAGTAACTCGTCAGAGCTGGTGCCGCCGCGCGAGTTCCTGGTCGGGAAACCGCTCTTCCTGAGCAACTCGCCGACCGGCTCCGGGACGAAGGGCTTCATTGCGTACGACGTTGCCGAGGATCGACTTGTCTTTCTCAAGGACTGCTGGCGCCCGGAAGCGAAGACGTACTACCCGGAGGGCGAGGTGTACTTGCACCTGCACAGCCACAACGTCCAGTACATCGCGACTCCGGTCGGTGCTGGTGATGTTGTCGACGATTGCGGAGGAATTCATACTACACGCGCAGACAAGTTTCTTCAAGTTGACACCCCACAATGGCAACATTACCGTCTTATTCTAGAGGAGGTAGCGATGCCTCTCGAGGAGTACACCGATTCGTACGCTCTCATTGATATCTTGGATGATGCCATTCGAGGTGTGTCCCTTGCAACGCATGCTATGACTATTCGCACTCACGCCTGCTCTAGCGCACCGGAAAGCGTGGGCGGCAGGCGTGCTGCACCGAGATGTCAGCGCCTTCAATATTATGATATACTGGTACAGGGGCCCCAGGAACGGCAAATGGAGGCGCAAAGGCCTCTTGGTCGACTGGGGCCTCTGCAAGTTCGTGCGCGATCTTAAGCGACCCACAGTGCAGAAGAGTCGTGCAGTACGTAGGCACACTTTGTGGAGCGATGGAGTTGTGCTAACTTCTGCGGCAGGGCACCTGGCAGTTCATTTCTGCTGTCCTGTTGGTATTCCCGGGCAAGTTGTTGCACGAGGTCTGGCACGATTTGGAGTCATTCATCCATGTCTTCCATTGGTGCTGCTTGAGGTTCCATAAGACGAACTTCAGCGGTAATGGGTTGCGGGATAAGATTCAACTCCTATACGACGCACACGAGACCCAGAACGGGATTTCCTCTGGCGGGTGGGAGAAGCTGCTCATGCTGCGCCAAGGCAGCCTTCCCTTCTATCTCTTGGGGGGTTCCGCTGGCAACCTCAAAGCTCCCGGCCTTTACCGGATCCTCACGAAGCTCGCCACGCTGTGCAAGGAACACTACCAGTGGCTCCAGGACGAGGGGAAGATTCCCGAAACCCCGGAACCCGCACACGGTCCGGCACCTGTTCGTATGCAGCCTAACCAAGACGCCGATCGCAATCGTGAATCGAAGAGCGATATTTCCGGCAGCGACTCGTCCTCTGATGAAGACGCAGTGAAGAGGGCGCGTCCCGTGCTTCGCGCTCACAAGAAGATACTCCTCATCCTCAAAGACGCTCTCGATGATCGCGCACGCGGCCGTTGGATCGACGACCCAAAGGTGCCCGACCAGTTCGCACAGTTCAAAAGCAGCGCTGCGGCGCAGCGAGCGAGTGCAGCGACCCAGTCCCTCAAGCGGGTCAGTTTGAACGACGACGTTGACGAGAATCCGGCCAAGCGTCTCAAGATGGACGGCGGTAGCAACTATGCCACTGTGTCGGCCTCGGACGATTTGATTTCGATCCCAGAGGACATGCCCACCCAGGCTGAATAGTCGCATTGTACGTGTGTTCATGTCCGCCCATCCATCAATGCATTAACACTGCTCGAACAGACTCGCCGCAGCAAGCAGAGGAGGAGATGCCCGTTGTCACTCGCGTATCATGATCGTTAGGCATCGTTTCGTCGTGTTATGTATTGTGTTATTCATGTACTACTAGTACTTGCGCTCTGTTACAAGAGCGCAGACTCCAGTTGATTGACATCCCTGGCTTGCCGTGTCATGGTTGTGCGGAGCGTCCGTTACGTCCGTAGCTAGTATGGATAACACACGCTATGATCAGGTTCGTCGCCGACCGAGAACATTAGTATGAGCTTGAGTGGTGCCACACATGATGAAGGTGAAGGTAGTACTGTGACTGCACACGTCCAACTCTCAAAGGTGTTCGGTTTTTGTGTATGTACGTTCGACGTCACGTCAGAAGATCAAAGACGTGCCATGGAATTGCATAGAGGTAGATTTGCATAGATGAAGCAACAAAACGACCGCATAGTAATGCATACACCTTGCGCGCAGACTGCTCGCTTCGCACGCCCAGAGAGCCCCATGAGCGGGCGACGCCGGGCGGTCCCGAGAGGCGGCAAGACATACCCATAGTGATGCCCACAAGCTCCGCCGCGGCCTGCGGGGAGCACGGGGCGCGGGGACTGCCTGTGCAGACCCGTTCTGCGCTGTTTGGAGCCGCGCGAGGAGCTCCCGCCGCTCCTCCTCAATCACCTTCATCGCCTCATCCTGCACGGCTGCCTGTGCGCGCTCCTCCTCCGGAACCGCGACTCGCTCCAGCGCTGCGTGTAGGTTCACTTCTGCGCTCACCTGCGCACTTCGCGTCTCCCGAAGGGCAGCCTCGAGTGCGGCCACCTTCGCTGCGCGCTCCCATCCTCGCGCGTCCAAGGCGTGCAAGGCGCTGGCTCTGGCGCGTCTGTAGCTCGCTGAGCTCCTTCACCTTCTTGCCGATCCCCGTCTGGAGGCGCGCCTTGTCTGCCTTCAGCGACGCTCCGAGTTTGATCTCTGCTAGTGTAGCTTCTGCAGGAAGCCGACGATTTTCGTCTTGTACACTAGCAGCCGCCTTGGCCTGCCTCAAATGTGTTGCGGGGAGACAGGTTAACGATAGGCACACTTGGACAGTTGTGTGCGCTTACCTCCTCCCGAGCGGCGAGGGTGGTATGAACCTCCTCTAATGACCCAACTTCCTCACCCTCTTTTCGATGGCCTCAGGCTCCTGAAGACTCTCCATCTCCTCCCGCGCCTCCTCCAGCTCGCGCCGCATGTTGTCGCGGTCGTGCTCCAGCACCGCAACCTTGCTCTCCTTGCTCCGCAAAGATGCACGGGCCCCATCTAGCTACCCCTTCCTCGTCAGCACGACCTTCCACGTCGCCACACACGACACCACTCACCTGGCTCTGCACATAACTCGGGTTGACCGGCAACGGGTCCCCTACACCACGCCATCAGCAACCCACGCCCAGAAGTATGCCACCCAATTTGAACGGACATGCGTTGTGGGAGGTATAAGTGATGGCACAATAGTGATTACACTACACGGGCCGCGAGCGAGCAGAAAGTTGGTGACCGCTGTCAGGTCAGAAATGTGTTCTGCTACGGTTCACCGGGTATGATCTATACCAGGCTATCGCAGGTTCGTTCTTTGAGAAGGGGGTAGTAAGAGTTTTGGTCTGATCAGTGTAGATTACCACTTTCTTGGCAATATACCACTATCTGAACCCAACTTGACGTGA
>KE504223.1:0-94088 GCA_000344655.2 Fomitopsis schrenkii | reverse complement strand
GCAGTACTCCACCTCGTACAAGCCATCCGCTACCGACTATGGTGGCTGCTCATCACCGCGGTCCTTGCGGGCATCATGGAGCTCATCGGGCACGGGGCGCGTCTGTGGTCCTCCTATAACATACATATCAATACCCCGTACCTCATCCAGTAAGTCCACGCTGCACTCTAGCGACAAGCTTTCTTGACGCCCGCAGAATTGTGACCACGATTCTGGCCCCCACCCCCCTTGTCGCCGCGAGCTTCATCACACTCGGCCAAGTCATTCGTCGCCTCGGGCAGCAATATAGCAGACTCAGCGCGCGGTGGTGTACGTGATAATACCCGCTTTGGTGTGTGCGCATATAGTAACGTTCCCCTTCAGACACCATCGTCTTTGTTAGCTCCGTACGTCGGGTGACTACAACATCGCCTTCTGCACTCACCTGTGACTTTTCAGGATATCATCGCACTCATCATTCAAGCACTTGGGGGCGCAAGCGCTGCCGCAGCGGTCAACCAGGGCAAGAGCGCAAAGCCCGGTGGCGACACCATGCTCGCCGGCATCATCTTCCAAACCGGTGAGCGCCACAGACCCCGCCTCCTGTACCGTACCACTCACATCGAGAGCGCATAGTCGCCATCACCTTCTACATGGTGCTCGCCGCCGAGTTCATACTCCGCTACCTCTACGACAAGCCCATCGGCAGCCGCCCGAACGTGAAGACGGCGTACCCCCTCGACTCGAAGGTCAAGCAGATGCTTGGCGCGCTCACCTTCAGCAGCCTGTGCATCTACGTCCGGTGCGCCCGCCCCTGCTTCCACCCCCTGTCGGAGCTGACGCGCGCCCTGCTAGGTCGTGGTACCGTACGGTCGAGCTTGCGAACGGCTGGCAGGGCTACATCATCCACACGCAACGCTACTTCGGTACGTCATCCTCGGAGTTGGGCCCGTAGATCCCCCGGTCTGAATGTGACGTGCATGCAGTCATCATGGACGCTCTCATGATCGTCTTTGCGATGTGGATCATGAACATCTGTCATCCTGGCCGCCTCCTCGGCCCTGCCCCGGCATGGAAGACGGATAACTCCGTCGTCGACGGGGACGACACTCGTACCTTGGAAGCGCAACCGGACGATTTTGAGAAGCAGTGATAGAGATGGCAACTACAGCCCTACTTTATGGACGTTCTTCTCTCGTGGTAAGCATAAACTACTCCGAGCTACTAGTATTGTTACGGCGACTTGGATAATGTAGAATCCATGGACACTGAGGATTGAGCGCAGGTACGGCATAAGACATCATCCTTTGGCCGCGAGTGGGTTCCAACTATGTACCACAAAACTTGGAGAGCCTGCGAAGAGTCCACCCTTTGTCGCTACGCAACACATGGCATCGATGGAGGCTACTCTAATGTCGGCTCAATGGTCTAGTCGTATGATTCGCGCTTCGGGTATTTCCGAGATATCCCACAATCACGTGACACCTGCGCGAGGTCCCGAGTTCAATTCTCGGTTGAGCCCAAGCCTTTTTTCCGTACATACTTTATGGCAGTCGTTTGCTCACAACCAGTCACCGCGTTCCGAGTGTGAGTTTGGTGATGTAGCGCGATATGGGAACACTTGAGAGCTAGATGTTGTAGATGAGAATCCTGAGTAATGTACGTGCCCTGTTCGCATATGCTGGATAACCCAGCTTTGGCTGCACGGGCCTGGGCTTATATGTGTTTAGGCATCTACTAGAAGCCAGGATGAACATCGTCTCGACAGATTTCTAACCTAATCTGTGCCTAGCTAACCTATCGCTTCTCAACGTACATACGATTAATGTGACAATACCCAGCTAGACCCTAACGCCATTGGATACGGGCCTCGAAGTGTTTAGTCTTGAGCAGTTGCACTTGCCGGAGAGATGGACTTTCCAATCGACGGCGAATTTGATGGTCTCAATCGAGGGTAAGGGAGCTGCTGTTGACATTGCCGAGCTGGGTTTCTGAAATGGCGTGTATGTACGTGTGTGAAGCGCATATACACGCATATAGGGATGGTAACGCACACGGTGGCGGACTTGCAGGCGCGAGGCGAACTGGTCAATGTCGTCATGAGAACGGGAATGGACGATGATCTGCGCGACGGTGGTGACGTTGTGGGCGTGATCGCCCAAGGTCTCTGCCTGGAGGAAGGGGGTTGAGGAGGAGCTCACCCAGTTGTGGACAGATGCATCGGCGGGGAGCGGGCGTAAAAGGCGGCTGAAAGCGAGGTCCTCGAGGACGGCGAGTTTGGCTGTAGGAGCGTTGCCAAGGAGCGTGTCTGCGACGTCAGACATGGGGAGCGGGACGGCACTGAGGGCGTCCAGTACTTTGCTGACACGGAGGGCCACGGCGTCGCCGGTGTTGCCCAGGGCATCATCACCCGGAGTGTCATCCTGCTCCTTGTCGCCGTCGTCATGATTGTCGAAGTTGTTGTCGATGTCAGCGTCGTCGGCGTTGTCGTCAGCATTGTCGTCACCGGGGTCATCCCGAGAGCATCATTGTCGAGGTTGTCGTCGAGCGGGTCATCATCGAGCGGGTCGTCGCCGAGCAGGTCGTCGCCGAGCGGGTCGTCGCCGAGTGGGTCGTCGCCGAGCGAGTCGTCGCTGAGCTGGCTGTAGAAGCCCTTTGGAGTGTGGCGAAAGTTCATGGACCAGATGGCGTCAGAGCTAGGGGCGGGAGGCGAGCTAGGGGCGGGCGGTTCGAGACAGTGCGAGAGGGAGGACTGTAGGGAGGCAATGTGGACACAGATGGCGGCGGCGAGGTAGCGAGAATGAGGGGACGAGCAGCGCGGATCGAGCTCCTGCAGGCGGTCGAGGATATACTCCAAGTCAGCGGGCATGAACAAAGGCAATGACACGATCGCGGAGGCGCGGCGCGGCGCGGCGGGGTGTGCGCGGAGTTGTAACTATCCATCCGCAATGCGGATGGATGATAAGTAAATTGTATTACTGACTATCACGGCGAGATGGGGGGCAGGACAAGAGGGGAGAGGCGGTGCGGGAGCCTTTTATACGCAGGCGGCGATCGAGGTCAGGAGTGGAGCGGGCGATCGGCGGTCAAGAGTGGGGCGATCTGGGGCGATCGAGGGCAGGGCGCCGGCGAGGAGTGGGAGGAGGGGCGCGTGTGACAGCGGCACCGGCGGGTAGTGGCAGGGGGGGGGCAGCGGCGAACGACCATGGGCGATGCAACTGCGGCGGGTGCTGGTGAACGTGGGCGGGCGCGGGCATGGCGAGATTGCGCGGGCGCGGGCACGGCGAGCTCGAGGGCGATGGTGGCAAGAGTAGGAGGGGTGTGCGGAAAGGAAAGGTTGGCACGTGCGGCGACGCGGGACGCGCGCGGCCTCGGGTAGGGAGGGCTGCTCCGATGCAGGTCCCGGGTTCAATTCCCGGTTGAGCCCGAACCCTTTTTCCCCTCATTTTAGAGGGAGTCTCTGCTCACAACCAGTGTTTAGTCTGCAGCACTTGCAGTTGCACGGCGACGCACGCGTGTAAACAGTCTTTCCGCCGGCCGGTGAAACTCCTATGATTGGAAAGTAATGTAACATGGCAAAAGTCTATGACCACTTGGCAAGAAACTATGCTTCGAGTTCCTCAAGCTGCTCAAGGAAAGTGGCATCGAGGGCATCGAGGGCTTGCTCAGCCTGAATGCCTTCTTCTGTCACAGTGCACTCGGAAAAGGACTCCATCAGAGCATCCTCAAAAGCGTCCATCCGCGCGGTATCTTCTATCACGGTCCACTCGGATAGGAACCGCAGCACAGCCTCCTCGAAAGCGTCCACCTCCGCCTGCACAACAATTGAACGTCCACGTTTCTTCGGAGAAAGTTAGGCCACTAAAGGATTTGGACGGAGCTGTGAATTCACCTGTTTCCTTCTCTCGCGGAAGCCCGCAAGGCGTCCGTCATCGTGGTGCGCATGTCCATTCCAGTGCCGTTTTATGGCAGATTTGCTGTATCTATGTGTAGTGTACCGTTGAGCACAGTACCTGGTGTGCGCGCTATGGCACTCACCTCTTGTACGCCTTGCCATCTACACGACACAACATACAACCATTAGCCTTCCACCGATTGGGTGCAGCCCGCCACGACTCTCCGTGCTTGAAGAACCTCCAAATCTGTCGTTCGAATGTGTGATACTCATTCCTACAGCGAACGTGAGTGAGAGCGAGCAGCCTCAAGTCGTGGCCAGCGCACCTGTGTCGGTCCAAGTGCGCTGGCTCGAATGATCGATCCTTGAAGGTGGCCTCACTGGTGGGATCCTTCTGGCAGTCGGGGCACCGTTTCATCCTCTCGGGAGGATGTATATTCATAACCATCCTGCACAAATGTTCAGACATAGTCTATATGGTTGTCATTCAAAAGACTTACTGCGCGTATGATGCTCTCATAACATCCAAGGGCACTAGACTGATATCGAAAATGTCTGGTTCTTCAAGTTCTCCCGGACGAGCGACTGACTCATACAAATCCATGCGCTCCGCCTCGGCAATGTCATCAGGCATGTTACCTTCCTGGCCCCGTGCATCATCTGTAGGCGCATCTGTGTACGCAGCGGGTTAGTAAGCCCAGGACATTCTACAAGAGACGTGCTCACAAGTCAAGGCCACTTGAAGGAGGGGCGACGGCTCTGCAAGGGCGGCTTGTTTGGCCCGGCGGGCGAGTAGTGTTTTAGACAGCGGACTGAAATTTCGGGACCTCTCGCTAGACGCATTGACCGAGTCAAGACCTGCTTGACCTGCTTCCTTGAATCTCGCTAGCCATGCATACTTTGAGGTCATGGAGGGCGTCCCCAAGTGTCCCCCAAGCGCAGGCACAGGGTGTATGCGGAGGTGATGGTGGTGGTTCAAGAAAGAGCGTTGACGATGGAGACGAGCCCAAAGAAGAAGACGGACGCATCGACGACGTCAGATGGGGACGAGCATGATGATGTCATGACGCGCAGTGAACAGGGATGAGTGCAATCGGATGATGTCATGAGTGCACGGCCGCGCGTACGACGCGGGGCGCGCAAGGCGCCACGCGACGCGGTCACATGCGTGGCGAATGTCAGAGGCGGGGGCATAGGCCGATCGTTGTGCATGTGCTTGTAAGCTTCTCCATTATGTCTCGAACCTTTGATTGTTGGAGGGTGACCCTGAAAGCACATCACATAGACACGCCACCGGTTACAAGGGTATTTTGTACATGCAGACACGAACAGGGCAACAGGAGACCAGTACGTTACAATGGTATAATGCCGCTGTACATGCAGGCGGGAAAGCGAGGTTGACATGAGACGGTTGAGAGCGAGGCGAGCGGCCGCGAGCCAAGAAGAGCAGAGCGGGCGAGAGTGGGCGAGAGTGGGCGAGAGAGAGCAGGCGAGAGCGGCAAGAGCAAGGAAGACGGAGCGAGCGACCGGAGAGTGATACATGCGAGTAGAGGAGATGCAGGTTTTTGAGGAGCGATGTCTTTATTCGGGAGATTCCGAGGGCTGGGAAACGCTACCGGGTTCGAGATAGCCAGTGCGGGGCAAGTCCGGAGTCGATGGACCGGGTGTGGACACACTGGCAGCAGGTTCGATGAACCTGGACTTGAACGGTACAAGAGAATCTACCATAGCAGAGATATTGAGGACGTCAGGCACCGCGAGGGCAATCTCAGCAAATGGAGGCTGAGGTAGCTTGGGGGGCGGGAGGGTATGCCCTTGCTTGCTGGCCACATTGGCGGCAGCGTAATAGTCTTTCCAGGCGCGGCATATGTTCGCGGCAGCAGCCGTGGCCTCGAGACGAATGTGGGACTCCGCGAGGGCGTGTTTGATAGCCAAGTCGGAGGCGAGAAACATGAGGTGGGCGTTGGCGGCGTGGGCCCGAAGCGCAAAGTCTTCGAGCGAAATGTCCTGAAGTGGATCCGGTCGATATGATATTGACAAGTCTAAAGTATGGATAGCTTACGCGGTCGGAGGGCCCACTGGCGGTGACCACTGTCATGGACCTTGAACGAAGCACGGGGGTGCCCGGCTTGCGCGGCGGTGGGGCAGCTTCATCCACCGAAGAGTCTTCGTCGTCAGAGTCTGAGCTTGACAAGAATGATGACTGGTGGATGTGAGTGACAAAAGATAGCGCGCGCGCGCATATATTGACTTGCCGTGTCTTCGTCACTTGCAGCAGCAGCAGCAGCAGCAGCAGCCGTGTATTTGGCACTTGCTGGTTTGGCCTTTTGTTTTCCCTTTTCCTTTTGCATTGCTGCGCCGGCGGCCGCGTTGTTTGCCTTTTGTTTTTTTGCAGGTTGTGCGGAGATGCCCGCACTGGCCCGCCGCTTCTGCCATGGTATGCGCGCGTGAGTGGTAGTGAGCCCGAGGCAGGAAGCCACCATTTACCTGTGCGGCTTGCGGGGGCGGCTAGTAGAAAAGGGTGAGCATATATGCGCAGGTGGGTACGAACGGGAGAGCCCACGGAGAAGGTCTGTGGCTGCTGGGGCTCTGGGCGGTAGGTATCGAGGGCCGGCAAAGCGGCGCCACCCTGGAAAGCGTTCAGAGGTGCACACAATCGAGCGCCGCGGAACGTACGCTCACTGGTTCCATTGAGGGCGGCGGCTCGCGACCCCGCGCTTTGCCAATAGGTTCCACGAAGCTGGGAACCACGGTGTCTGGACCGTAGTCTACGGCACTCTGCTTGAATTGTTGAACGATAGCGGGATCCATGTTGTGCTGGAAAGGGGACAACAAAGCTCGCCAGGATGTATGCGCGCTCACAAGAAGGGCCCGTGAATTGAAAGTCCGCTCGGGTATGGCCGAGAGGACAGTGGCGCACAGGTGGCTGACAAAATGCTCCATTACTATACAGGAGTGACTCGGATATGTACAACTTATGTATGGGAGACACAAGACGGGGTCACAGAGACATGTGGCCGATCCCAGGCGGTGAGGCGAGAGTGATGAGCCAAAGAGGGCGAGCTGGTGACGGCGGACGACATGATGTGGGCTAGGCTGGGCGTTGCAGATGCAAAACCGGGCGACCAGGAGGGGGCAAGGAGGCAGCCAGAGGGAGCAGCCGAATGTGCGCGGGAGGACGTGCGCGAGATGGTGAGCAGCAAACCATGCGCAACAGCAGGGAATTTCTGCAATGCAGAGACAGCGGGTTGACGATCGGGACGAGACGGTCAGAAGTGGAGAGGCAGTGGTCGATCACCAGACGAAGGAGGAGCCAGAGAACAGTGTCCCAAATGGCGTCGTAGATTTGTGCGTTGGGGGTCGCGGGAAATCGTGTGCCGCCGCTGAGGGCGAGCGTGCGCTGTGTGTGTAAAGACGAAGGGACGTGAGTAGCCTGAGACTTGCGCACCCCGACGGATCATGGCGGCCAGTCTTGCAAGGCCGTGCCAGCACTCGCGGAGGCGTCACGTGCGGCTGGTGGCGGGCGGCGAGGGGGCTAAGAGTGTGCGACAGGATGGCGAGGGCAAGCGGGCTCGCGGCGGCGGGGGGGGCGAATGAGCTTACAAGACGGCGGGTGGCGAGCGTTGGCAGCGACGAGTGGCGGCGGGAAATGACCACGACGGAAGACGGCAGTTGGCGCGGACGAACGGTGTGCTGAAGACGCATCTTGACACGGGTGGGGTGCGTGACATCGGACTAAACGGGGCGTTGCTCACTCACTCACCGGCGGGGAGGACGGGGGGCGGGTGGAACGTGCCGTGCGAGGCGGACCTTGTGCGAGTCGCCGCCATGGTGGGCGATGCGACTGCGGCGGGTGCAGGAAAAGTGGCGCGGGCACGGCGAGGGAGACGGGTGGCGCGCGCGAGAGAGGATGACGATGGCGGCGAGGACATTCATGAGGGTCTCTTTTGCTCACAACTGCTCAGTCTTTAGCACTTGCAGTTGCACGACATACTGCTTCTATGAAGCGGAGAGCATTGATAGTTGACGAAGTACATTCCTCGACAAAGCGCAACCCGAGCAAACCGCCGCCCGCGTATCATCAATGGTGATGACGACCCCGGCAACTCAATAGCGTAGCCACGAACTGCATATAGGTAGTCTTTGCAGAAGTCAACAATGTTGCAGTGATGATGCAACAGCAATCTAGGCTACTCACCGCTCCATGTCGATGCCCGACGTTGCTCTTGAGGCCATCGTCAGATCGATGGCGCACCTTTGCAGGTGCAGTCCCGCAGAAGCTTGCTACCAAAGTCAGGCCATGCGACAGATGACTACGATAGACAAGCGATACGTACAGGGCAGGCTGCACTGATATGGGCAGGTTGCATACTCACACATACGCTCACGCACGCGGTTAAGTAGGTCCAGTGTTGACGTCTCTGCCATACAGCAACTATCGCTTCCGTTTACCAGTGATAGCGCCCGCTACATCGTCCGTCTTCCGCTTCCGCAGGGGTATCGCAAAGTCGAGCGCATCATCACCGCCTAACGCCTCCTGCAGGCGCACCTCGAGCGGCGCCTCGCGTTCGACCCGGGAGCGCGCGCCGTCCTCGTCCCGGATCCCGCTCGTGTTGGGCCCTATGAACTCGCCGCTGCTGACCTCCTGGTCGGAGCCTTCGTCGTCATCGTCGTCGTCCGCGAAGTCGTCTAGTATTCGCGCCTGTGCTTGTGCGAGAGCAACCGCGAGCTCCTCGCTAAGACTAGCCGCGAGCTGGGGCTCCAGCGGTTGGCTGTCCGACTGCCCGGGTTGTGGTTCGCCCTGCTGCAGAAGCGCAGAGAGTGTGCGTACGGACGCTTCCAGCTCTTGATCCTGGTCCGCGACGTCAAGCTTCACTTTCTTAGACTTGAAGTTGTATTTACTAGTTGACCGTCAGCTACCAACAAGGGCAGAGCGACGTAGGAAACGTACATATTGGGGTCCGCCTCCCATGTCGGGTCGTGCGTCTTCATGTGGGCCGTCAAGGTCGTGCGTCGGGTGAAGGTCTTCTCGCAGATAGGGTGTTCGCACTTGTACGGCCGTTTACCGGTGTGTGTCCGTCGATGTCGAGCGAGACTACTTGAGTCTCCAAAGGTCCGGGCACAGCCAGGATACTCGCAAATGTGCGGTTTCTCCCCGGTGTGGACACGCATATGTACGTGTAGCGCGGACCGCTACGAGCAATGCTATAAGCTTCAGTGACATGAGAGATACGAAGGACTCGCTTGTATGAACGTCTTCCCACAGCTACCCTCCGGGCATACGAACGGCCTTTCGCCAGTATGTATCCGCCTATGACGGATCATGTCGCTCCGACGACTGAACGTCTTCGAACACTCGTCACAAACGTGACACTGTGGTCCCTTCTCTGCCTCCCGCCTCTCCTTGGTATTCTTTGACTTCTTAGCATTTGCAGCAGCACTGACGATGGTAACAGTCTTAGACGTTGAAGCAACGGGCTGATCGCCATCGCTTTCCAATTCATCAAGCTCCGGGATGGTGTCTGCTGGCTCCGCCCGGATCGTTGGTCGGGGGTGGGAATAGAAGGGATGGAGTGCAGGAACGTTGCTCTCGACAGGGGAAGAGGCGGGTTCAGGATCAAGTTGGTCGACCTCCTCCTCCTCGTCATCCTGGTCGAAGTGGGTGTAATGGTGCATCATGTCGCCAATGTCGGTATAGTCGTTCGGCAGCGGCGGGTCCTCTTCCGCAGCAGAGCCCACTGGATCGGGGGACGACGAATGTATTCGACCGATCGTCACGGCCGCGTCCGCATCGTGCTCGCTCTCTACTTCATCGTCGTACAAAAACTCTGACCCATCCGTTCCGCTTGCATTGCCGCTCCCAGCGCCGCTTGCGCTGCCATAGCCACGGACGTCTTCGTCGGCAGTCAAGGAGTGAAACGCAGGAGCATTTCGTGTCCTCTTTTGGACCTGCTCGTCGTCCAAGGTTTGCGGGCCGAAGTCGGGACCTGACGAAGCGAAGTCCGGTGCTGGTCGCGCCCTTTGCTCTTCTGCGGTGTGCACTGCATGGAGCACCGCAGCGAGCGCGCTGAAACTGGGACACAGGGAATCAAAGTCTTGAAGTTGGGATGGTGTAGGGCCGTTGGTTAGGGCAGAAGGCTCGCTTGTCATAGACTGCGGCGGCTGGTGTTGTGCAGTGACGCTCAGGAGTGCGGAGGAGACTGCGGAGTCGTTCTGTCGGAGCAGAGCAACGAGGTCGTGCTCAAGCTGTTCCACGGAAAAGGACGGCACTCCCGCATCCTGCAGCAATGTAGGCGGATGCTCGCCAGGGTCGTCCTGAGCGTTCACGCCGTCTTCCAGCGCAAGAGGACTGGTAGCGTAGTGTTCAGATGCGTGGGACATGCTGGAAGAGGATACAACGTGGACAAGGCTGCCATGCTCGTCATCTTGGCCCAGGGGTTCTTCATGTACTACATCGGACAGGTCTAGCACGAGCCCGCTGTCCTCGTGCTGCATCATGCTTCCGGCGCACGGGCTACAGCAAGGTTGTGTAGAAGCACCGAAGTAGTGCATCATGGCATGAGTGACTGAACCTGTACTGAGTATTGGCGATGCTCACCTGTCTTCTCGACTACTTCCGGGCCCCGAGATTTCTGCTGTACTATCCAGAAGGTACGGTAACTTGTCCCTTAGCGATTCAAACGTTAGTATGGTCTTCAGTGGGGGTACAGCCGTGATTTCTGTTGCCTCAAGTGTTAGTAGCCTCAATGTGAGAGTCAGCAGAGCAAAATGGCGGAGGTGGCGGGATGCAGGAGCGGTGCTTGCTGAGCGGCGGCGCGGCGGCGCGTGGAGGAAGCACGTACCACGTGCGAAGCGGGCTGTGTGACACTGGTCGCTCCCGTCGGCGAGCGTCACGATAATTGTGACAGACGTGTCGTCGTGCCCGTGCGCCATGCAGCCATGTTGTCCCTGAGAGCAGCGCTCATTTGTCTCACGAACGACGCCGCTGTCAAATCCATTGGCAAGACCAGAATGCGATTTCAATTGACGGTACGTACAGCACGAACAAAAAACACTATATGACGACAAGGAACGACGAGTGAGGACAGATCTAATCCAGAGCGGGAGAGCAGCGCAAGAGCGATTCGACGGCAAGAGACTATATGATACAGCAAGAAATTATTCAAGACTATTCGGTGGCGTTATGGTACGGTTGCGCATCGCGCATGATATAAACGGGTTTCACTTCTTTGAGGTTGCCTTACGGGAAGTCACTGCTTGCTTGATGGCGAGAGCCAGCTCCTAGGCACGTTACGGCGCACGTTCAACACAAAGTCGTGATGCACAGGGATTAGGATCAGGGCACTTACTATGACGAGCAGCGAGAGGCGACGGCGACGCTTGCCTGGAGGTGCGCCGTTTGAAAGCGCGGCTTCCAGATTTTCCAAGTCCTCATCCATTTCGTCGATCACGTACTGAGGCTCAGTGTTCAGCGCGAACGATAGATTAGGATACGAGGAAACACACCAGAGAGGACATATCCATCGAAGGCTCCTCCTCGTAACGGTAGTCCACGGTGTGCTACAACCAAGCTAAGCGACACGACACCGTGGCGGGGCATTTATGAACGTACCATCAAATGCTCATACCTCTGCCATGCGGGCAATTCGTACCTTGGATATGGGTGAAAGCGTCGCATGTGGCTCTCGCGATATGACGGGAGGCGGCCTGTGTCGCGAGGAAGGGGATGACCGGGGGAAAACGAGAGGACAGGCGTGGTAGGTAGGCGCCCCATGAAATGTAGGATGAACGTTAGAGCAGTATCGTAGTAGCTGACCGGGAACTTGGGAGGTGAAGGGCGAATGATTGGTGGTCGTGGTAGTTGAGGAGAAAGGTGAAAACTGGTGGGAGGCCGATTCGTCGAATTTATGTAAGGCCTTGGAAGCGAGCCCTCCCGTTTGTGCAAAGTTGCGGCGGCGATCAGAGCTGGCGTTGCCTATTGTAGTGACAGGGACGACCAGATGAGCGCGCAGGAAGCCGCCGCGCGCGATCCCGACGACCATTTGCTTCCGCGAGCCCTGGCTATACTCCCAAGTCTCCAATGCTTGCTTGTTGCTCGAAACACCTTGTCGACTTAGACAGTCAGTCAGGAGATCGTGAGTCTATGATTGAATGTCTCAGTCTCGCGGAGGATAGAGGTGAGAAATGCCCAGAGCCTGTAACTGCTGCAGCAATGCGCTGTACTCCTTGCTTGTTCTCTGCCGGATCCAGGAATCCCGACAGAGTTCACCCACAAGGTCCTTTGAAGGTGAGTTAGTTGGGTCTAGCGCAGGTCAATCACTCCTGGGAGAACTATGAGGGGGCACAAATTGGCCACACAGCATCCTGGTCCCCGTTCATCAATGAGTGCCCCCGCATGACGCTGCGCTGAGGGCGAATTGGTAGTACTGGTTTGCAGTACACGAAGCGGCATGGGAAACGAAGATAGAGTGCAACATGCCCTCCGTGTACACGGTACTTCCCCACTACCTCGATTGCTGGCGTCGGCGCGCACCCCGACGTGGGGAGAGCGGCAATACCATAAGTGGAAACCGACGCGTGACGGCGGGTCACGGGTCACAGGGCACCCAAAGGGCGGGCGCCGCTGATGAGGCGAGTCATCTCGAACCATGATGTTGCGCGTCCGCCGTGTGCTGAAGCCGTGTGCCTCAACAGCAAGATAGAAGCGTCGCAAGTACGAAGCTCAAGACATTGTCAAAGCCGCCTGCAGCTCGACATGTGTGTCCAGAAAGCAGACTACAGGCCGTGCATCGTGGCAACCGCCTAGCAACTGGCGGATGTTTGGGGAGCATGGTCTCAAAAACCCCCTTACGCCCAAGAAGACGAGGACGAGCAAAGTTGACGACGTACCGATGATACATTCGTCGCTGTGAGCCCATAATATATCCTTCTGTTGTTGATGTGCAGGACTTGGAGAGAGCATCTCGCCCCACCCGCGTGCCTCAAGATGTGCGGGATCCCAGCAGCAGTGCAAGAGAGGGAGAACAAGAGATCAAGGTCCAGTACCAACGCACCAAAAAGTATGACTGAAAGTAGAGGCAAATTTTCGATTGCATGAGCGTCGTTGCTAAACGAGTTGATCGCCACCGAGCGAGGCAGAGTATGAGCCAAGACTAAACGAAGAGTCGTCGTCACCCAGTACCTAGCAAGTTTCAAGAGGCTGATGTCGTGAAGGCAGAGGCGACATCGACCGCACCTTTGAGTCAGCGGTCGCTGACTCTGGCACGTCCCCTGCGTCGAAGAAATTCGACCACTTCAGCAGGACCACAACGGCGACGCCCTGTTCACCATGTCTACGGCCAGCAGACCATCAAGGACGTGTGCTGTTAACTGCTGTCGCCAGCAAGGAAGGAGGGCGACCCTGGCTGGGGTCAATCCACCGAGATTGCAATGCGTGAATCAAGACATTGCTGCGAGCCCAAGTCGCGGCGACGAACAAGCAAAGCAGAGCATCATGTGTGCAGCCGGCAAGAGCAAGAGCAACAGTTAGAGTGGCCGTCGTCGTCGTCGTCGAAACAAAGCAACTCCGCGGCCCGCCATGCGACCCCGGCAGGAGTCCGTTCCCCCGGTCCGCCTGCTGTGGCTCACCGAATTGAGCGACCTCCAGCATCTCCCAGACAAATTCTCAGCGGATTCCAACCGCTACTTCGCCCTCAACGAATTTAATGGTCAATTGTGGTGCGCCAGAAGGTCATGGCTTGTCGCAAGGTCGCCAAGCCCTCCGGGCTCGCCACCCCGCTCAACAACGACACCTGCGATGGCAACCTTCCTTTTGACCGGCTTTGTGGCCCTTACGACCCCCGCCAGAGCGTACAGTGTCCATCCCAGTCTTCATGAAGCCGATACGAAAGCCTGAGCACCGGAAAACATCTCGCATCTCCGACCACTTCCAGCTCCCTCTACAGACCAGTGATCGGTCTCGGGATAGGCTTTCCGACCACGCTGCTCAGTCCCGCGCAACTTACTACCTCGCCCCTCGAAACCACTCCACGGCCATCGTCAAATCGGAGAGAAATACGCGAACTAGACGGCTCATACCTGCCCTACGCTCCTGCCATGGGCTCAAAGACACTTGTGTATCTGGCGGCGCGCACTTTCAATGCTGCGGCAAATTGGCACCAATCAGGAGGGTGCGTTGAGGTTACATTGGAGCTGAGGGATCCGGAAGATGGGGTTCGGCGTGTAGTAATGCTCAGGTGAGCTACTCTTTCTACTCTCCCGCTCGTTGCCCAAGAGCTATCTGCATGGTGTATGAGGCACCTCTTCGCGTTGGATGTCTGCATTACGCACTAGGATGCTACTTGATATGCACCTACCCATGGGCCTGGATATATCACCGTCACACACGACTCTACCTCATTTCCAAACAGCTGAAGACATTCAAAGATACCATCCGCCAAAAACATTGTTCAA
The DNA here is from genome assembly GCA_000344655.2 of Fomitopsis schrenkii. Lineage (NCBI taxonomy): Eukaryota > Fungi > Basidiomycota > Agaricomycetes > Polyporales > Fomitopsidaceae > Fomitopsis > Fomitopsis schrenkii. The sequence goes on along the minus strand of KE504223.1, from coordinate 79,762 downwards.
CTCTCGAAAGACGTCGGAAGGGGCGTGGGTCAATAAATTTGTAGCCTAGGACCTACTGCAAGATCGTAAACCACGCTAGAGCTGATTGCACGTTAAAGTTGCATGTGCATACATAACCATCCTTCCCAGATTCCCCTTGACCTCCAGCCGCTCACTTTATTCGCCCGCGACCGAGTAAATTCCATAGTATGAACACTGGCATTATTCTATGGACGTACGTACCTATACGCATGCAACGAAAGCAGCGGAAGCGTCCAACTACCAACAAGAATGCGACGAGCTTTGTCCGCAGACAGCGAGACGCGATATGATACATAGACAGAAAACACATCAAGACATGAGCCACGCCATAACACCGGAGATCAGAAGAGATCGGAGCCCGGGAACAAGGGCAGATCCTCGTCCTGCAAACTCTCATCGTCGCTCTCCTGATGCGGAGGCAGCGTGGTACTCAGAATCGGATCCAGCATGCTCGTGCGCCGACTGAGGGGCTGTCGGGGCTGCGAGGTGAATGCAGACGATGACGGTGATGTAGCGTCTGGGTAAGCGCGCTCCTCCGGTTCGCCTGGAGACTGCTCGAAAGGATCTGGGGTCTCGGCGCGTGGCAGTGGCAGCTGAACGGTAGGCTCGAGCCGCGTGCGAGGCTGCTGTGGTTCCGGCATCGGGGCTTGCGATGACAGTCTCTGGGGTTGTGTGGGCTGCGCTCGTCTTATACTTTCATATTCGAACTGAGACGAGAATCAATTAAGCATTATGATATGATCAACTTCGGGAATGTACTGACCGCCTCGAAAACCTCTTCTCTGCGCCTGCGTCCGATATCCTTGTCTATGCAGTAGCAGATATAGAGCGTATCCGCGCTGAAGGTACGCGTGAGCAATGGCTGATCAAGCCTGTGCCTACAGAACTCACGTGTCTCGTACAAGGCCGATACAGAACGATCCAACAAGGGCGGTGATGCAACCGGCCAACAAGGCCGCAGACAATGCCTGGTCGGGCGCATTGAGGGTGTGCGCAACAAACAAGTACGTCCCAAGGGCGAACGGGAACGTGAGAGTAAGCGGCGCGACAGTGAGGAGTGTGAGAGGCGCTGTACGGACTGTCAGCATTGAATATGCCTCGCTTACTGGAAGGACTCACGTTCGGTCTTGAACCTACGCCTGTAATTGATCGCAGATGCGTGTTCCACCGCGGCAGTCAATGCGCGCGACCTCCGAGCACTCGGAAAGAATGGGTCGCCTGTGAGGCCAACGTAGACGAGAGCATATTTGCTAAGTGTGCCTGTAATGGACTCCATGTAACCAACCAGCAAAGTAGCACCGATGTTGACAACCCGCAGGTATGGTGGCAGGTAGTATGGAAGCATCCGCAGTCCGGTGGTGAGCAAGCCGAGGAACCTAATAGCTGCAAGGATCAGGGCAGAGAGAACGATTGAACCCAGTGACGGCTGTGTCGCGCGTGTGATGGCTGCATGAATCGTATGCGTCGAGGTTGGGGGGGGAGGGGGCAAAGCAGGGCTAGAAGTGGGGTTGCAGTATGAGTGGAATCAATATGAAATTGTGGTAAGATCCACGTACTCAGCGTAGTACCATGCGCCGATCGTCGCCGCGCAGCTGACGCGGAGCAAACCTCGGGCCACTCCCCAGCTCCAGAGCCACACGCCGATCGTACAAGCAATGGCCCAATTCGCCCAACCCCGGACGTGCCACTCAAAGCCAGACGTACTGGAAGCCTTGGTGAAGTATCCAATGAGGAGCAGCCGGAATGCCAGCGTAATGAACGGTATCGAGAGCAGGAGTGCCGCTAAGAGCACGGCGGGGGAGAGCGCGAGGAGGAAGGGGTTCGCCATGAGCAGTCGAGTCGTGAGGGTGAGTAGAGATGATGCGGTGTGTATGTCCCTCGGCAAATCGAGTAGCTTCCGCGCTGTCAGTAGCGAGAGACCCAGCGGAACCAAGGAGAATAGACGAAGGCTGCGATCTTCTCAGCACAAATCCGACTTTGGGGTGAAGTACGACTCACCCCACTGTTTCTCCCCATGTTGGCTCTTGATTCGCATCCCACATGAAACTGCCTATGAAAGCCCAGAGTGCCGATATGAACAATGTAGCCGGTATGAAAACTGAAGTAGCAATCATCACGGGCTTCACAAATATCCGCAGCAGTAGAACGTGAGCGTAGGCCACACATGCGCTCGTGAAGATCAGGATCGTGAGTAAGGGGACGGTATGCAGAAGAGTGACATAGGGTAGAATGACTCGGTGATTGTTGTCGGGTTTGCGTGTGAGGAAGAGGACGAGGATGGAGAAGAAGAGACATATGCCAACGCCTGCGCACCATGCCGCGGTCCATCGCGAGTCGTGATACTTCCGTCTACTCTTTGGGACGAACCGTGGGTCTGGAAGCGTGAAGACGTCTAGGGGTCTTGTGCGACCGTCTCGAGGGAGTAGCGACTCGGTTAGGGAGAGCACCACTTCTACTCGAGGCGGAGGCGGAGGTTGTGGCGGTGATAGTCGTTCAGACCGCAGGGGCGGCCTGGACGTTGCTGTCATGATATCCGGCGGTGGTTCTCCCGAGTCGACCGAGGACGACGAAGGTGAGCGCGATGGGGAGCGCAGCGGCGAAGCATGCGCCAGCCAACCTTTCGCGTCGTCATCTCGAGAAACATCAAGGAGAGGTACGGACTGAGCCTGGTGCCTCGAGACCCCCGCTTCCTCCTCGTCTAGCCTCAAGTAGGGATCTTCGTCTTCTTCGTCCACTCCACTCCGCTCTCCCCTCATTGTATCCCTGCTCATCGCATTCAGGTGAGGATCGTCAAAGTCGTCGAGGTCAGCGTGCTCCGGGCTGCCTACACGAGACCCGTTCTCGGTTGAGAAAGAATAGAAGAGACGCTGGGACGAGGACAGACTCGAAGTGCCGGCCTGTGGTCTGTTCAGCAGCTGAGAAGCATATGCGGCGAAGGAGGTGGCCATCGCCACAGAATCGCTCGCTTGTCCAGGTTGAGAGTGATGGTCTGAGAGGTGAACGATCCCCAGGAGCGATAGGTCGTGAAGTAAGAAGGGAGGCTGCGAGATTACGTTGCCCGCCTGCAGCTGGTGGCGGTAGCGCGCAAGAGGCGACGCGGCGTGCCCGAGTGCAAGTTGGAGTGACTCAGCTACCTCAATTGCGTGTCCGCTGCCTTTCTGCTGGAGCGCACCGACTGCGACTGCTCTGCCGCGATGGATGGTACTCGACGTTCAACCGCTGATATGGCGGCCTACCCATGTGCCCTCCATATGGCCGAAACAGATCCAGAAGCGAAGTATATTACAGGTCATGCATTGCGGAGATACAATCACAGGCGTCTATGTTATGATTGAAGAATGCCGGTGCCCAGTCCTTGTCAATGTTCTCGTACGTATGGTAGAGCAATACGGAACGTGCGTCCAACAGTCCAACCGTCGTAATGAATTGCGGGGAATAAGCGGTAACAATGTAGGTGTATGATATGTGCAGGATATTTCATAGCGTGCGTTAGCGACGGCTCCTGGGCTTATCTTGCCAAACGTCCACGACCTCCGACTCATGAGTCATGACGGCGGCATCCTTGCGAACAGGATTGATACGCGGGTAAACAAACTGTGTATGGGGTTAGTGAGTTCCCCGACGTCTGCTCAAAATGAAAGACGTGCCTTTTCGTCATATTCATGCAGGACCTCTGCAGCGATTATGGCCTTGTCTTTGATGACCGCTTCGTACGCCCTGGTCGTCATATTCAACTGCACGCTGACAGCAACCATGATGCAGAACAGCAGCATCCAGTTGGCGCTTGTCCAGGCTGTCCAGAGGAGTGCATGCACAGGCGAGTAGATCGAGAATAAGCTACTCTCCAGAGAACCCGGCGACCACACCTCAAGCTGCTGGATCCGCTCGGAATCCATAGACCCGCCAATGATCTTCTGACGATCTTTCGGAGGGCTGAGGTTGAGTAGGAAGCGCACGGATATGACGAAGCCGTGCCAGAGGTGACCCAGTACGGTCAAAAGCATAGGCCCGACAGAGCTGTACGGCCTCCGTACGTCATCATCGGAAGGAGTACGTACTGCCCGTGGACGGGAGACGAAGGCGGCATGCGGGGACGATACAGGGTCCCTGGCTAGCGTGAGTTGGTAAAGTCTTGTGCGCGTGAAGAGGTATAGTGTGTTCAGAATTGCCATGGAGAAGAGTATTATGCTTGCAGGTACGGTCTATCCCCTAGAGTCAATCCATATCCGTGTTAAATCACATGAGAACGTACCCAGTCGAACCATGGTTCTCCTTCCCCTTCCCTGTACATGTCTTCCCAACCGAGGTCTGAGTCGGGCACATTTCGCATGCGCGATACGCGCACGCAGAAGTGGGTGAAATGCAACAGCCCGCCTATCAGCTTTGCGGACGTCTTCGGGTGGGGTCTAGGAATATTGTCGGGGAAGAGGGATATTTGAAAGGCTATCTGGGAAGGGATGGAGGTGATTCTAGTCCCAAACGTGAGTATATGCGCGAGTATTGTGGGACTACGGGCGTACTTCTCTACTAGACTCTTCTTACGGACAGCTCTCTCCCTCCTCCTGCCCGGAGTGCCGAAGACTGGCGAGCCCGGTATGGGTGTGCCAACATCACTCTGTCGCAGGCCTCGCACCCGCCTATTGGCGAGGGGCGTAGCATATGGCGGGGGCCTGTACGACTTCGCTGCTTCCCAATCAAAGGGAGTCGATGCAGAGATTGATGGCGAGGTGACTGGAGAGACGGGATAGACGATGCGCGTACGTTGGGGTGTACGGACGGGGGTGGTCGGCGAGGCTTGAGTAGAAGCCGAAGCCTGCTGCCGGGGCGAGGCCGCCACGTTGGCATTGTTTGTCTGGGCGAGACGTCGTAGCGAAGACATGATGGAGTATCGTTACGCTGAAGCGATTGTGCTCGGCGAGTGCAAGTGTAGTGGCGCACTCTTGACTGACGAAGAGCTGGTTGAGGAAGCGCTTGAACCGCGTCAAGGCGCGCGCAGATCAGAGGCGTTTGACGCGTGACTACAAGCGCTGACACGTCACGGCATCCCAATTCCTCAGAGTGACAGCTGTGCGCTTCTGGAGGGTACAAAACAAAATTCAGAGCTCACGGGGAGAATGCGACAAGCCTATAGAGCTAGGTGCTCAAGGGTAAGGCCCTCCTTTTTGCACTACGAGCGTGCAGTGAGTATTCTAGGCTGTTCATACGTGTTGTTCGGATCCGCCGCGTGGTTGTGGGCCCGATGTAACGTGGTGTCACAATAGAAACACGTGTAGGGTATTTATGTCTATTTGTACGCCAATTTCCTTAATATGGGACAATGTTGAAAAACCAACCATACCGTGCCTCCAGCTCATCTCCCTTCCTCCTTCTCCCATCTTCCCGCCCGCTGTATCAAAAGCTGACGACCATCACCCTATCTTGAATACCGAAAACGCGTAACCCACCCCCCTCTATCCGCTTACCACCATTACGTCCACGCTTAGAGCCCAAACTTCTACATCCTTGTCGCCCTCGAACTCCGTAAGCGTCAGGATGGCCCAACCCTCGTCGTCCCATAGAGAGCGAGAGCGAGAGCGGGAGCGCAGCAGCTCTTCCCGCCACCACCACCATCGCACTATCTCCTCTACGACCCTCCTCCTTGTCCTCTCGCTTGTCCTCGCCGTCCTCGCCGTCATGCTTTCCCTTCCCTCGTCCCAAACCGCGCGCGGCACAGAGGCCGGCACCGAAGCGAACCCGCAAGGCTTCTGGGGCATGCTCACTCCTCAGCGCACGAAGGCCCTCATCGCTCGCGAGAGCAACGTTGCTGTTCGTGAGGCAGAGGTCGCACGTCGCGAAGCCGAACTCCTCGCTGGTGCCCCCGGCGGCGTGATCGCAACCCCCAGTCCCATCGCTTGCCCGCCATGCCCCGCGATTATCGAGAAGGTTCCCGAGCCCATCCAGACCGTCATCAAGGAGGTCGTGAAGGAAGAGTCATTGACCCCGCCCGGGTGGTGGGACCAAGCACGTATTCGCGCTGAAGACATCCTTGACCGCGAGCTCAAGATCGCCGAGCGCGAACGCGAGATCAGTCGGCGCGAGGAGGCCGTCAACCGACGCGAACACGACGCGTCTCGTCGCGAGACCTGGATCATGGAGCAGCTAGTGTGAGTGTGACAGTTCGCGTTTGGGCAATGTCACACTGATTAGATATTTGCTTCCGCAGTGCCTTGAACAGCGACGAGCCGGTTGTCGAAGAAGAATACGTCCAGTACGAGCCACCCAAGACCGGAAGACGGACACCCAAGGTACCCCCGCCTCCGCCTATTCAGCGCCGCTCCGAGCTCTGAGACGAAGGGGGACCGTGTTCATCTATGCCGACAATTCCTTTTCTGAACTGCTCTTATGTACAAGTTCGTTGTCTCCGTCACGTCCTCCCCCCTCCTTCGTCGCTGGGCTTGGGGGACCACGGTGCTTCAAGCTTTGTCCCCCTTGTCCTTACTGCAAATGATAACCATTCTGCGTCCTTTGGCAAATGCCGAAACCACCGTCCGCACGCAACATGCGTGGACAACGTGCGCTTCACGTGATGTGTATTTTTGGGCACCGGCATGGTGCTGAGAGACTTGATTGACGGACGCGGGCTGGTCATCATATTGCATCCCCGCTTCTCCTGTGCAGAACGATGTTGCTGACAAACTGCTTCACAGATTCCCTTCAACAACGCTGCTCCTATGTATGATGATCCATACGATCTTCCCTACAACGCTCTCCCGCCTCCGTTCGTCGTGACCGAGAGAGAGGTAGCGATTGAAACCAAGACTGTCACCCACACGCAACACCAAGTCGTTCCGACCCATGTTACCGTCCCCCCGCCTGCAAACACTCGCCGTGCGGCTTCACCGACCCCGCAAGTCTTCTCTGCCTCCTCGTCGACGACACACATCCCTCGCACAACTGCCATCGAGGTGATTGTCGAGGAACAGGTGCCGATAGAACCCGAGATTGAAGAAGAGCGGACCGTAACCGTGCAGCGGAAGCCGAGGGCAAGGCCTCCATCCCACTGGTGGGGATGGTGATTTGGAGGCGGCGAGTTACGTGCTACGAACATTGCAATGACGTCTTGATCTTCGCAGGACCCGTTCTTTATTCCTGCTTCATCTCCCCTTCCCTCTCTTTATCGGGCAGTGTTTAGTTCTTTTGCTGCTGTACTACCATGCATTGGACCCGCACCATCCCCCCTCAATCTCCGCGCGACACCTCTCCTCTTATCCTCTACCCCTCATAGATACGATGCGACACGACTACACTGACGGATGGAGGTCCTTTCAGCACGGTTACTTACGGCTTTCGCTCATTCTGCTGTGGCATATTTTGACGAGAATGACGAGTGGGGTAGTGTAGATTACTTGCCAGGGCTATGTAGCGGTCCCCTGTGTCAATAAACGCTGTGCCCCAGACAACTTTCACTGCGAGATGAGTCTGGCCGATCGCGATGACGCATGAAACGAATGAAGCAGACTACAAACAGCGATGGAATGACAATCCAAAATCAAGAGACGGAGTCGATCCCCCATATATGGATTTGCATAGATCTCACGCGAACATCGCGTGCCGTGAACCCTGGCTGCCGTTCAAGTCTGAGGCGCGTGTCGCAACTCTGCTTCCTGCCACTCCCAGGGCTTGCCTACTCTGTCCCCGCAAGAGCGCACCGATTCGCAGATATCGCTGCCGCTGAGCACGACTGGGACGCGGTCATTCACCGCGCGGATCATCCACACGCGTAGGCGCCCGCGGTAACATCGCCGGACAAATCGCGGTCACCAGCACCTCATCGACATCGCTCGACGCGTTATACGACGCGCCAGGTCCTTCTCCTGCTCGTTGCACACTAGCTAGCACAGCCTTTGTGGTCTCGCCACTCGCATCGTCTGCCACACCTCAAGCATGCCAAAGATACGCTGCCGGGTGAGCTCGACTCGGGCCCTGCGTACATTACGTGTTTGGACGACTTACGCGTTCGATAGTGGTATACCGATGATGGCGCTCCCAAGAATGGCGGGTGCCGACGCTTACCATTAGGCAACTGTGACTTTGTGCATCCTAGCGAACCGTCGTGGGACGCGGCGCCTCCGCCGAGGTCTTTTGCCAGACAACAGGTATGTCGTTGGCCCGGATCCAGGGGTTATTGAGTAGGAGGAGTCCGACGTGGAGCTTGGGTTTGGTCGCCGGCCGTTGTTCTTTTTCCTCTCGGAGTGTAGCGGTGCGGACCGTCCGCACCCACGTATGGGCCTGCTGGCGTCGGCGCTGCTAGTTGAGTGGTTCAGCAGCTGCCCCACATTGTCCCTTGTCGTGCGGCTGCCGTGTAATGATGAGATGAGTCCGGATGTGGTTGGTGAAGCATCCACAGATATTGGAGCTATCTTGAACTTCACCATGTCATGCCGAGTGGACCCCCTCCCGTTATGCCCATGCAAGGGCACATTGGCTCATCACTTCGTTCAGCCAGGTAGCGGTGCATTCGCACCCGATCAGGGGTGGAGACCAAGTGAAAGCGGCCCTCCGGCGCACGCACCGACTGCTCCGCGGGCCCTAGCGCAGATTACCGCGAACACCGGCGGAGGTGGCTGGGCTTCTGCTCCAGGAGCGACCACGGCACACGAGGACCCTCCGTCGGCGGCTTCGACTGGTGGATGGGGGGAACCGGGAGGCTGGGGAGAAGTGCCAATGTCAGGCGGATGGGCAGAATCAACCAACAATACATGGGGAACCACGGCGGCTGGAGAGGGGTCGGATTTTGCTCCTAGTCAAGGTGAGTGACAGAGAAAGAAAGGTGCTGTGGAGTGGCTAGGCTCACGCTTGGAAATGGAGGCGATACATCGAGCCGCAATCAGAATGCAGGCGGCGCATCGGGTGCTAACGCAGCCAGCAACAACAGTGGTTGGGGAAACACGGGCGCGAGTAGCAGTAATGGCAGGGAGAACACCGGAGCGGATGGCACCTGGGGAAGCGCAGACTCAGGCAATAACAGCTGGGGCAACACGGGCACAGACAATGGCGGCTGGGCAAACGCAGGAACGGACAATAACAGCTGGGCAAATGCAGGAACGGACAATAACAGCTGGGGAAACACGGGCCCAAGTGGCTGGGGAACCACTGGCACTCCAGTCTGGGGAGCAAGTGCACCACAGCCATCTGAGCCTCCGAAGTCGAACAGGGTGAATGAAACAAATGTGTTCGCGTTTGGTGCGGTCCCGCATCCAAACAGCGGTACTCGCTCCCGCACTGCTTCGACCTCCGGCGCGAGCAGTGCGACGATCGTGGTACGTTATCCCCATGCTGTTGTTGTACGCGCTCGACTGAAGTGCTGAGGGGCAGGCGCAGCCTCACGCATTTGGCGGTCCGGCACGCCTCAGGTCGGCCAGTCACGATGGCCCGAAAGTGCCGATATCTGGACCATTTGCGTCGCTACTGGACTCAACGTCGGCATCTCGGAGGGCAACTTACTCATTCGAGGATCCTACCATTGATACCTCTGGTGACGACCTGCAGTACCCCGATGACGAGCCTGAGCCCGAGCCCGGTGTCGAGCAAGGCGAGTCATGGAAGGCGTTCACAAAGTATGTCCCCACCTGAATGTACGATTTGCTTTTCTGACTTGTTACAAGGTCGATCTACAAAGCGGTACGCTGTCAGCAAGAGCTCTGTGAAGCAAACGAGATGCGCGACAAGGCTAAGCGAGTTGCGCTGTCCTCACGTTACCACCGTATCGGCGAGGCCGCAGGCCAAATGCTCGACAACACGCGCGCGAAGTACAAAAAGCGGGCGCAAGACGCAGAGCGGCGCCTGGATGAGGCGATCGGCACGCTCGCGAAGCATCCGTTGGCGGAGGGGCTGTCGGCGCGCAGAGGCGAAAGCGTGGACGTGGCTGCGCTGGACGTTGACAGACTGAAGGAGTATGTGGCTGAGGTAAAGGAATGGATGTCTGTCATGCGTGCGCAATATGTCTGCATGCCATGACGTCTACTGACCCAACGTCACCAGAGGAACGCATCCATGACGTCCGACAGCTCTCGGAAGTCGCCGCCGCCGATCATTCGCCGTCCACCGAGTCGCCGGGAAAGCCGGACTACGCGACCCGCCTGGACAAGGTAGAGGCGCAGCTCGACGACCTCGACCACTACCTCCACGACTTCGGCGGCCGGGTCCCCGACACAATCCGCCACGAGGTCGAGGAGCGGATCGGGCGCCACCGTGAGGCGATGGAAGAGAGCGCGGAGGCCGCCGCCGTCGCCGCCGCGCAAGAAGCGGTCAACGCGACGCAGCGCAAGGTCTCCGAAATGGACCAGGAGATCCGCACGTTGGTCTCACAGCTCAAGACCCTGCGTGCGGAGGTGCGGGAGCTCCGCCAGCGCGACCATCAGTGGATGAGCAAGTGCCTCCAGCTGAGTGCGGAGCAGGAAGCATTGCGGGGGCAGCTGGCGATGGTACGTCTTTTGCACGCAGCGATCGACCTTCCAGCGAGGACTCACGCTCTTGGACTAGCTCGAGCAAGCCCGCGCAGACAACGACGCGAACACACGCGCCATCGCGGAACTCCAGGCCACGTTCAAGCACCTATCCGCCCGGCAGCGCACCCCGCCCCCGCCGCCATCTATGGACGAGCTCTGCGCGCAACTACTTGAGCATCTGCAGCCCGCGTGCAGGGAGCAAATGATGGCGGCCGTGACAGTGCTGAAGGACAGCGTGCTCCGGCATGCGCAGGCGCAAGAGGACCACCTCTACAAGAGGATCTTGGAGCAGATGCAGCCGGACCTACGCGCCCTCGTCGCGCTGAGCGAGTTCATGGATGCCCAGAAGACGTGTGCGGTGGACGCATCGCCCCCGGCTGTTGCGCAGTTCCTCCATCATGCGATGACTTGACTTGGTTCAACGTATCAAATCTGACTGAGGTATGGCTTCTTGCTTGGTTTTTCCCGTCCCAATCGACCGCTCTGATTACGCTCTCGTTTGCGTTGTATTTGCTCTGTCAGCTCTGTCAATATGTCTTCTTGCCTTTATATTTTCTCATCTAGTTGTGCTTGTACATCACGCTGAAGCTTTCGATTTAGCACGAATCGGACGATATAGTCAATTGTGTAGCAGTAGATTCCGTATCTGACGACGTTGAATACATATAGTAACGAGAAATATTATCATCTACCTCACTCTCTAGGATTGGTGTACGGGCAGGACGCATTTCTTCATGTGCGACGAAGTCGTTCCGAACGAGTTAATACTAGATACTCAAGCTTATGACCATAATGAGAGTGCAGTTATGAGCTCACTGATGCGTTTCCTTTACTCGTACATAGGCTGTCTTGACGGTGATCAGTCGGAAAGCGTAGCCTTCAGAATAGGCGGTTTCTAGAGAAACACCCACACACGAGTGTTGACGATGGTGCACATGCCAGGGAAGCGACAGGTGACTAATGGGCAGGAATGTCAAGGAAAGTGGTCTGAGTATGGACCCGTGCAAAACGCCAGGCACTGCGCGAAAGGGGTGGCCTTGGGACTTGACTGCGGTACAGAGACAACGCCGCACGCAGAATGTACCGCATCGCCATAGTACTGGGTACTAGTCACCACAATTGTAAGGGTATGGTGACCTAGAGCGCGGAGACATAGCGTGTCGTGAACTACACGCAGGCGTAGAGACACCTCATTTGAAAGTCGGCAATTCATATGACGACGGCGGCCTAGACTGACAATGTCATGACGAGGGGAGGTGCCTGCAACGAGCCTGCAGGTGGTCCCGGTCAGCCGCCATGACTGCAATATATAAGTTGTAGGCAACATACCAACGGAGATAACGATGGACGAACCTTCGGTACGCACCTACTGAACCCTATTTCCGCGGGTGACGTCAACATGATCGCTACGATACGTTGCGCCGTCATTGTGGGGAGATGAGCGAGGAACTGGACCGCTGGGCAGGGGGTAGTACTATCTGAGGGTAGCATTGCAACAAAGTACCCACGTCCTATGTGTTGTTGCTGATAGGTGCCGACCACGCAGCAGCTGCTAGTTCATGGTTCGGTCCGACGAACGCGGTGATACGCACGCCGGCCGAGAGCTGCACCCCGAATGCCAAAAGCCTGAACAGCATGCGTGCGAGCGTACGTACGCGGGTACACGGACGCAGCGCGAGCTAGTGCTCACGCGGGGCGCGGATCCCCAGCGTGCGCCGTGTTGCTCAGCACGGCGTAGTGTGGTCACGCGGCTCTGGTACCCTAGAAGTCGGCGCAGCACGCAGCACGTAGCGTAGACTACGTACGGTCATCGGCGTCGGACAAACCTTCAACTCGCTCGCAGGACCGTAGGATCCAGGTGCGGCTGGCGCATTGCAGCTGGGAAGACGGCCGGCGCCCCACCTTGCGTTCCTGCGGACCGTGTGCAGGCGGACAGTTGAGGCCACTAGTACTCAGCGATGGTGTCACTCATGACGTGGGCTCTGTCGTAGGTTCAGAGGAGTCTCTAAGTAGGATTTGGAGACTGCAGCACGCCGAGGCTGAGCACAGCATGGGAGTGGGAGAAGTTTGCGACATGGATGAGCAGACCAAGAGCTACCAAGAGGACGGGCGCCACAGGCGCATCCCCACACCGGGCCGTCTTCCATTTTGGGCCCGGCGACCGAGGAACACGGTACACGTGACCGCGCCGCGACGCGTCTTAGACGAGTCGGTCTGAGTCAGCGGGCACCCGAGGCAATGCGAGGGCGCCGAGTGGTCGGAGGAAAGAGCCGCTGAAGCACTGCACACAAGTTTAATCACACTGCTAAGCAGGTACTCACGCAGAGTCATCCTCCGCACACGTCCCGGACATCGTTTGTCATCACAACGCTCGTTCCTTCAACGTTACCGGCTACTACTACTGCAACTACAGCTACGTATGACAAACACAGCATTGGACCCACTACCACGGTAGGACCACCTCGTCACCGGCCGGTCTCCCACTTTGAGACCCAGCTTTGCTTCGTAAAAAATATCGTGTGCTCCGAAACAGGTGTTATCAGATGCGTGAAAAACATGAAGGATGAAATGGTGGAGCGTGTCAGATGAAATTGGCATAAGGAAGATAGATGAAGACGATGAATGTCCCAGGGTTCGAGAGGAAAGGAAACCGAGAGTTGATACCCGGAAGCACAGCCGGGTATCTGGATGAAGATACCGCCCCGCAGCCAATGCGATGCGATAGATTCGCAGAGAGAAAACTTGAGAGACGCGCGCGCGATTGGTGTGAGGTGCATCGAAGTGACGAAAATACGACGAAGAGACCACAGTCGCCGAGATGAATCCGATATATCACGGGGAGAAGACGAAGATCGGACGGAAGGAAAACTGGATGAGACGATGTGCAAGCCAGGCGACCGCACGCGTGACGCTCATGGTCCGGCAATGCCAGTCGCGCACGCCGGACGCCATAGGCAGTGGTATCGGCCGGAAGACTCGCGGTGTCTCGAGCCAGGAAAGGCAGTGGATGCCTCAGGTGGAGGAAAAGACCGGTGCACGAATGCTGGTTTGAGAATGATATGTTGCAGAAAGTTTATGTCGGATATCGTGATGTGTCAGAGCGCGATTTGCGCGACTTGAGACGTCGCCGCGCTCGGAAAACGCTGAACTTCACGCTGAGGGCGATCCTCGCCCATTGCTGACGAAGCGCATCAGAGCAAGACGGACTGCAGGTATGCTGAGTGAGTTTCTCGCTCAAGCTCTGGGTAGCAAGGAAGTACACGTACACTTCGTCAGCCCGCGCGCCATTGACTGAGGACTGTTGAGCAGCATGCTCGCTGTCGCTCTTCTCAGAGCTGCCATCCAAGGGAGTCTCCTTCACCTGAGAGCTCGCTTTCTTCGAGTTCTTCCTTCCTAGAATCGCACTCGTCCCGCTGCTCCGGCGCGACTTCTTGCGCCTCTCTTCTGACTCCTCCAGGTCGTCACCGAAGAAGGATGACTCGTATAGCGGCGACTCCTGCATCATGCTTGGAGAGTGGTCGTCAAGTGAGTCAATAGGTGACGAGGAGATGAGCTGGGGCTCGTTCGTGTAGTCCGAGTAGGGAACAGACACGTAGGGCCGGTACGCGGACCTCGAGTGAACGGCTGGGCTGCGGCGCGTGGCGGCGTGCGACGCGAACGGTGAGTAGTGTGACTGGGACTCATTGTCGTCAAACACGTCCTCATCTTCGTCCTCACCCTCGGTCCAGTCGCGCTCCCACTCGGGGCGCGTGTAGGAGTACGCGCTCGAGTAGCGGTGGTCGGCGTGGCGGCTTGTGCTACGGGAGCGCGCGTCGTGGCTGGGGCGCCGCCGACGCGAGGCAGAGGTCGTGCGAGCAGTGGTTGGCAGGACGGGGAAGTCGCGGTAGTCCGGGTCGTGAAGGTCGCCGTGGCGGTCGACGTAGGCACGCGTCTGGCCGTGCCTGTGATGCGTCGGGGTCGTTGTGGACGAGCTTGAAGACGAGGACCCACTTGCGTAGGCCGGGTCGAGCAGGCGGGAGATGTCTGCTGCGCGTGTGCTTGGCGCGTACATGGAGGAGTGGTGGTGGGTCGGGAGGATGGTTGCAATGTGGGGGATAGGCGAGTGGGGGCGGTGAGAATGGGGGTGCAGATGTTGTGCGTGGCGATGGGGGGAGGGCGGCGGGGAGGAGGTGGCGGACATGGCTCGGGGGAGGGAGGGGCGGCGAGGGCGAGGGTGATCGGAGGCGGGCTATATACGCGGGCATGGGTCAACAGGCCGCTCGCGTCTCGGGTTGGTAATCGGGTTGAAGGATCTCATGGGCGGCTGTGATTCCCGGCATCCTCCCGTAGCCTCTTCCCACGGCCTCTGCAGTGTGGCCGAATAATCCGTGCTCTCCCTATCAGGCCGGAGGGCCACTGAGCCTGCCCTCGCAAGGCCGCAACGTGCTTTCCCAGCAGGCAGTCTTCCAGTCTATTCTAATTACTCCTCCCTCCCGCCTCGCCCTGCCCCTGTGATCCTCCAAGCAGCGCCTTCGACACGCGTCCGCACACACGGCATCGATAGCTTTCCTCGTCCCGGTCGTCCGCGCATGCACACCCCTGCTCAGTCACAAGCCGGTTGTGCAGCACGCCGGCAACCTGCCGATCCAAGCTGAGCCATATGAATCTGGATTACAGGACGCGGAGCGCGCCGATTTTGTCCCGACAGCAACGCCCAGTCATTTGCCTTGGCCGGGCGTCTGTTGGCTACTAACATACGCGTCGTCGTCCCTACGGCTACATCAAAATTCTAGTACTTACGTCGAGCCATCTCTCATCCGCAAATTTGGCCAGCATTCGAGTGGCTAGGCCTCGCCATCCACCGCATCGTGTCCGACCTAGGTGTCCTACACTCTCCCTTTGGCGACAGCTCACCCGATCCCGGAGTGCATTATCGCCATGCCTATTGCACCACCCGCCTAGTTCAATGGAAAGCTTGAAGTTGCTGCGTACGTTGTACCTGACTCATTCTACGCTTGGTCATCGCCCTCACCATGTTCCTCCCGGCTCCTGGAAATGACTTGATCTGCTGAACTCCATGGCTGAATCATACGCTCCCACCCAATCACGACGCATTGTACACAAGGCGTGCCGTGTTGACAACTATGGATCGACCTCCGCACCACCTTCGTCAGCCATCGCGATTGGTCTCGGGCGCCCATCCAGCGTCAGACTTGACCACCTTCTATGACTCCACGCCGACGAAGTCGGTGCAGATACTACATACCCAGTACTCACCCCAGATACAGCCTCCACTGACGCTGACTCTTGCTAATAGCAGCATCGATTTCCGCGGCATGCGAGCTTCGATCCTCCGGTTCATTCATCACAGGCTTATGGATCCTCCTCTTCTCACCACACCTCATGTGGCCCTCAGCCTCCAGGATTCGCGGTCGGGGCTACGCGGCGCATGACGCACCATCGATTCATCGAGTACCACTTGTGTACTGTCCCTCACTTCCGTCTATGCGCACGACATGCCCGCATGCCCGCAACCAGAGCTTAATTCCACCCGCGCTAACTCCAAGCTCGATGATCCCACCTTGTCCGATGAGCACGGTACCCCACACGCGCTGAAATCCAAATTCGCCCGATCCCGGACGTTCAGTACCGGCAGGCACCATACGCGTCTGCACGATGACTCTGTCCTTGCCCGCGCCCCGGATTGCAGCGCCGCCGCCGCACATGAGCAACATCGCTCGACCTCACACCCGCCTCGCCGCAGCCAATTATGCTTGCGCGTGAGATCTTATCTCTCTTCCGTCTGCCTGGATCCGGTCCGGTTCCCCATTCTGGCTTTCATACTGAACACTCTCAGCCCAGCCGTACCCGGGCAAATCACGTTTGAGCATCTCGCATGCTTCCGTGTCCTCATCGCCCACAATCAACCCACGGTCGTCCGTTAATGCAGAGGGGGGATACATATCGAGGCACATCCGGCACCCGAACGCCTGGATCCTCGGTGCGTCGGTCGATGGGGTACGCTCTGGGACGCACTGGCCAGTAATCTATGCACAGATGACTCTCAGATGACACCGTGTATGGCTCCTCGGGCAAGCGCTCCGGGCAGGTCGCATCCACCCAATCTTATCCGCTGAACGCAAGCTGAACGTGTCTTCTTTCCTAGGAGATACCGTTCCAGGCAGCATATCCGGGCATCTCGACCTTCTGTGGGTCGTGCGTCTCACTTGCTCCCGACGGCGTCTTTGCCTAGCTTGTGGCCCTCACTCGAGTACAGGCCAGGCGAATAGACCCGTCGATCTGTCATCGTTATCTCGCAGTCTGGGCAGTCCGGATAGGCGCGCCGGGCTCACATTATGTCGTGCATCTCACATTCCCCCGATTCCGATCGTGTTTACGGGGTGGTCCGGTAGGAGACCGTATACCTACACCATGATGCAGGATGGCGACTGATTTGAATAGAGGATCACTTAGGCGCGGGCATTACGCAGGCGTGCGGGGAAACGCTTCACAGTCAAAGTCATCGCCGCAAGCCTTGGTCTATCAGCCCATACGGCCTGCGTCAAATTGGAATTGTAGTCTCATGCTGCAGCCCTCAAGCCTTTTCTGCTCATGTGCAGGAGACGTCCCGAGTTCTATATCTGGGTCTGATTACCTGGCCGCTTCCAGGCTGCTCTTCAATGCCTCTCAAGCGTGTGTTAGCTTCCCTTTGTCCACCAGTGTTCATTGGCCCACCTACACGTTCACTGCCCACCCAATACCCACCACTTACGTTCCTCCCGGTGATCCCGATGAACCTACCGACATGCCCCCGCACTACCCCGTCCACTCACGGACACGGACCGCTGCTCGCCAGCTATGGGAGCCCATCCGCGGGGAGCGTCAGCTAACCTTCGACCTTCTCATCGGTGATTCTTATCTAGATGCATCGGAGTCGCTCTTCGCCCGACGGCGGAGGGTGGACCTGAACCTGGATTGGCGTCACGACTCCGAGGCGTGGAGTGTCGCCCGAGGATGTAGCTTGTTCGACGATCGTTGCGCTTGAAATAGCAGCGCAGATGATTTTGCGTTTGGAGCCTAGCTAAAGGTCGTGCCTCCAACATGCGCTGAGGATGCGGTATACAAGTCCGGTAGTGAAAAGGCCTCTTCTTTACACCGCAGAAACACCCCTTGAATCCCCGAGGCGACGCCCCCCGAACTCGACTCCGAAGAGGGTTGGTCGAATACAACCGGAGGTTCCTGCGTTGATTAGAGTTCGCCGAGGCGAACAAGCATATGTAGTTGTTTGCCGCTTCAGCAGTGTTGCTCCGCTGGCTTAGTGAACAGGCCCGATGTCCCTCCGATCGAACCCAACTGATCCGCTTACATAGTCGTCACCAGCAAGCTTGTTCCAGTCGCGTGCGGCACTTCGATCGACCTTCTCCGCTCAGTCGGTCGTGAGCCATTCGTCAGCCGCCGCAAATGCAGGGACGACTATTGGATAGCTTTGCGTTTGGTTGCCGTCGCGCTTTGTACGCGTGTACGTGATCTGTGCGGCTTTCTTGGTGTCGAGCTGACGATCCGAGCGCAGGTTGACAGGCGAACGTCCCAGCAATCACGGACCCCGGTGCTGACTTCAAACTGTTGTCGCTTTCACGGCAGGAACTCCCACCAACACAAGCTCTAGTTGAAATACGCTTTCCGTCATACTCTGAACATGCCCGACGCGCCTGGTTCGCGTACGCACGGAGGCGCACTCGTCTCCGACGGATCCGCCCCGGCGTCCTAACGGCCCTATAACAACCGAGTATCAACGACTCGTCTCCCTCCGCCACTTCATCTCCGGCTCGCTTACGGCCCGCTGTCGCGCAGAGTTCGACGCCCCCCGAACGCGTCGCCCCCCAGGCAGGAGACGGCCTCTCACGGCGAGCCGCACTGCAAAGCGGACGGAGCATTGCGGACCCGTTATCGTAGCACAGTGTGGTCGCGCAGCTCGCTCCTGGAAGGCCCTCGTTATGGCGCGGCCTGCGCGGAGGGGAGGCGTAGGTGCCCTGGTGGGCGTGGTGGGCTGAAGCCAGCCATGTTCGTCGTCCTCTCGCCGGCGCCCAGGTCGCCCACCGAGATCGCAGTCACCCTGGGAGTGGGATGATAAGCTTTCATGGTACACGTTCACGGGCCGTTCACACTGTGGAGGCGTTGTCCTGGGCGCCCGAGGAGATGCCGTGTTGAGGCTGACTAGCCCGTATTGTGCGCCTTCTGCATAGCAGCGAGCCTCGAACACTAGTGCGCGGTGAGTGAGTTCAATTTTCCGAAGCTCGATAAATGCGGTCGCACGTTCGCTCATTCCTGCTGCATTCAACTGACTATCGAGCTGCGCCGACTAAAGATAGGGTTATAAGATCTTATCTCACGACCTCGTGAGTGGCCATTTAATCTCTGAGTATGCGTACTGTGGGCGACTCCACCCGAATGACACTGCCTGACTGCGCGCAGACAATCGTATGAAATCGTGCCTCGCTCAAGGCACTGCGGAGCGCACATGATATGCATCGTACACTACTCTACACGCATCTCGTCCTCATCATGAAGAATCAGGCCACCGGAGCACTGCCGAGACGTCCTCCGGAAGGCTCTATCCACACAAGATCTCGCTCGCGGGTCGCGCCGTCTAGTATCGATCCGATAGCAGTGCTCCACGGACATAACCTGCACTCGGTACGCAAGGGGATTCTGCCAGAAACGCTACGTCGCCGCATCGATCAGGATCTATCATCTGCCCCAGACGGACGGTGGACTGTGGACACACCTCGGATGCACATGATCAGCCTTCAATTGTTCTGCGCGCGCTGCAGAGTGGATTTCGGACCACACACATACACAACGTTGTTCCCGTGGAATGCGTCTATCGTCCCCTATCGCTCGCCTCGTTTGTCCACCACAATCCAATGCCCACCAGGCTGCTGATCTTCGTGTCGAGTCAGACTTGCGGTAGTCTCCCGAGCGGCGGCTTCTCCGGTGAGTCGGGGGATGCTGCACAAGCATGTGGCTAACGTGGAATATAATGTGCCGATGGAAACTCTGGATAGAACGCTGTTGTGACTCGGACTTAACGCTCCGGGGCCTCGAGGCTGCGTGCACAGCATTTATGCCCCCGCAATGGTACAGCCTGATGACGGCGTGACTAGTATATACGCGCAATCCGAAAATCCCTGAACTTGGTGCGTCACTCTGCAGTAGCTCACTCGGCTGACAATGCAAATAGGAGGTGTACCGTTCAGCCCTTCGCCGCCGAGTGTAGTTACAACGCAGTCTCACGACACCACAATGTGGAAACATCGCGTCAACGTATTCGGGAAGTGAATGGCATGCTACTGCGACAGAGAAAGCCCTGCTATAAGGTTTATCCACACGAAAGGAATGGCATTGAATTGGTGGACAGCCCTGCCTCGCACTGTACAGGCCTCTCTGGGCTTAGCGACATGTCCCTACAGGGACTGAATGGCTGAACACGCACTGGAATGAGTCAGCTATCGCACTCTGGACCAGCACTGACAGATTTGATGCCATCGGTAGTCTCAAGAATGTCACTACCCGTGGGTCCTAGCTCCTCTCCTGGTCGGTTATCTACTGAGGGCTGTATTGCGCGAGGGAGACAAGGGCAGTCCTTCACACTGCGCTGTCCAAAGCCCCCTTCTGCTGGAACAGGCCTACAACACATTGCCCGGCACCTCTCGCATCAGGAGCTCAGGGTACAATATTTCCTATTTTATCACCCATTTTGCACTCGCCGTTACGCGTGTATGACCTCGAGGCGCCTTGAGGCAAGTTTCGGTGAGCATTTGATACTACTGTCGACAGCATCATCAGACGCGTTTCTCGGAACCGATAGGTTGCGCTGTCCATGCGCATACGGTGGCCAGGTCAAGATGCAAGTTCACGCAACCGCCGAACATCGGCCCCGTAGTGGTCGTTGCTGTAGTATTTCCCTGGGATCCCGACCCTGGGTCCGCGCATCCCGCCGGGACGTGTGATCGGATCAACGATCGCGTTCACGTTGGCGATCGTTGCTTTCTGCCCTTCCGAGACTGCCCATTGCTGAGGACGTACACAAGCCACCGACGGAACCTGCGCTGCAATCCCTGTATTTCGTGCGGGCTGTAATGGAGTATTTCGATGGCAAGCCATTTACCCCACAGATACGTTCAGGGTCTTTGGGCGTCCACTATAACACAGGGCCCCCTGCTTCGCTCGGCAACTGCGAAACAGCACTGAGGCCACGCATTCAGGATGGTCACGGTTAGCCTCCCAGTGCATGCGCTCCCCGTCAGAAGCACACTTCGTCCAGAACCCCGTTTCGCTCCCTGACGGTCCCCCTGCAGCCGTCGCTCGCTCTATTTCCTATGCCGACCACGAGGCTGTCCCTCGCAGTGTCTCAAGGCCACCATCACCTGCAGGCATGGATACGAAGATTCTGTGTTGCGCCAAAGAAAGAATTTGTTATCGGCTACATATTCAAACGACGAACGACTGCAACGATCACGCGTGAGGATATGTATCCGTGTCCCTGTGTGCATTCGGCTTTTGGGTCTCAGGCGTTGTACATACTTACACGTCTATTTACTCGTATTCGAATATCGTCTGCAACGCCGAACAGAACGCGAATGCGCTTGCATGTCAGTGCCTTGCGATACGTAGCGCCCGTACCTGCGCAGGGGTACCTTCCCCGTGGGGTTGGTTTCCCACGCGATACGTCATGCGGGGGCACCAGAGGGGACCGAGCGCAGCGCCGACGTGAGAAAGCCAGCGACGCAACGCGCAAGCGGAACGCGTACCCAACAACAACCCATTCGACTGTCCCTATCTCAAGTCCTTGTCTTGCACACCGATTCGGGTCTAGCTTGCCAGAAGACTCGGAACACGCATCTTGTTGTTTATCTGGAGATTGGGAAGAATTGTTGTTCGGACGCGGTACGTAGCGGTCAATGTGAGTGGAGGGATCTCAGCTGAGAGCAGGCGAGCAGGGTTGAGCAGGAGTACCTGGGCTAAGCCTTTCTGCTGTCTCAGGACTGAGAACATGGAGACGCAGCCGTTGCTGCCTTCGCGCGATGTCCGCCGCAGTATGTCCCAACCCAGGCCTTGCCGAAAATGTAGACGTGCTGAAGGAGTGTGGAAGGCCGACTGGCAGTTCTGAAGACAGCTGTTGCTGCAGCTGTGCTGATGGCTGCCACTGTAGCTCTACTAGCCTACTCTGGTATCCTTTCGCGCTCTGGGCACCCAGCGCACTCGCCCGTAAGGGGGCCATCCTTCACTGGGGACGATGAGCGGCCTGGTCGGCTTCCAGGTGTGTTACCGTGCGCATACGAGCTGGTACAGGTCGTATATTGAGTCTCTACCGTATCAGTGATGGGATACAATAGTATGGCGATTCATTACCTGCATTCTTGTCGCCTCAGCTGACTGAACGGATCATATCAGCTTGGAACGCCTATTATGTACGTCGCATTCGACGCGCCGGCGTTCGCACACCCGGACCTAACTTCATCTGACAGTGCGACATCAATGAAGACAAGATTCTCAAGACTGCGGAGCTCATGCAGTCGCTCGGGCTGAAGGTTCTTGGCACCCGCTTCTTCACGTCCCTTTCGCTGTGTTGATCACTGGTCGGAAGGACCTTGGATACGACTATGTCAATGTCGATGACTGCTACTCGAAGAAGCAGCGCAATGAGTATGGTGACATTGTCGAAGGTGCGTTCAATGCGAGCACCTACTGATCGTCCACGCTGCCGGGTACTGAAATCTGTCACTTGCCGGATTGTAGATCCGGAGAAGTTCCCATCTGGGATGAGGACATTGACAGACAAGATACACAAGTTGGGCTTGTGAGTGACGCTTCTACCGTCCCGAATGACCGTATTGAATCATCCCAATAAATGCAGCAAGGCCGGCATAGTGAGCACCACCTGAGGCAACGCCGCGAATGGCATTACTCACCGCTCGCTTAGTACAGTGACTCCGGCTGGTTCACCTGCCAGCTTTACCCGGGCTCCTTCCAGAACGAAGACAGGTGTGTCACTCATCGGCGGCTTCAAACCTTAATATGTCTGACGTAGCACAGGGATATCTCGCTCTTCCGGGATGAGTGGAACTTCGACCTTCTGAAGTGAGTATATCGGCAGCAGTTCTCGTCACTAGCGCTGAATGTTTTGCACAGATACGACAACTGCGCGAGTGCGTGCAATGCTCATTATGATTTGTTGGGTAGCGCCTGATAGAACGTCCTTAGTACCGTTTGACGACGTTATCAAGGAGGGCATGGTTGGAAGTCAGTTGAACGCAGGGGAAGTTGTGTTGGTCATCGCTGACATTCTGACAGAGTTCCAGCGGATGGCAGGCGCCATCGAGAGGTTGTCCAAACGCACCGGAAGGTCACCCATTCTGTTCTCCCTTTGTCAATGGGGAGAGGTGAGCCCTACTTCACGCATTATGATATGCTGCCTAATCCTGACGACGTGCTGTACAGGAACAACCGTGGCTTTGGGCACAGAAGATCAGTCAGACTTGGAGGGTGAATATACTGTGTCGCTACTCACTCATATTCATCCGCTAATGTGTGTCCATAGACTACGGGAGACATCGGTGCGAACTGGGGATCTGTCATGGACATCCTGAACCGGTAGGCATTTACATCGCCTGTTGACCGATAGCGAGGCTAACCGATCACGCACAGCAACTCGTTCATCACTTGGGCGAATAACTTCTACGCGCACAACGACATGGATATGGTAAGTGGGCAGACACCTCGTCCCGGTGGTTTGACTTGAAAGGCGTGATGCCTACCAGCTTGAAGTGTGAGTCTAAATATCTAGGGCGTCACAGCGGAGAGGTGTACTGACGCTTCGCAGCGGCAACGGTGAGCTCTCATATGAAGAGGCAAAGACGCACTTCACCGCGTGGGCGCTTCTGAAATCTCCTCTGCTCATTGGCACGGACGTGAGTTTTCCCCTTCGCGGGCTTCAGAATATCAAATCAACCAAAACAATCTCGCCCCCGGTGTAGCTGCCGACCGTGTCCGAGGAAACACTGTCGATCCTCAAGAACGAGGAAATTATCGCGGTCAATCAGGACCCGGTCATTGGGACGAGTATCAGCCCTTTCCGGTGGGGACTCAATGTAGGTCGGATATTTGGTTTTCCGGTGGCCGCTAAACCATATTCTGGTACGATCAGCCGGATTGGACCTATAACGCGACGCATCCGGCGCAGTTTTGGAGCGGTGAGAGCGAAAATGGCACGGTGATCATGCTGGTACGCGTGCTCGTTCGTTCGTTCACGATGCAAGTTGGTGCTCAATCCGATTTACCATTCCAGTTGAACACCCTCGGCGAGCCGGCGGATCTAGCGTTTAACCTGACGGAATCGCCCTGGCTCAGAGCCGGGCGGCAGTACTCTGTTCGCGTGCGTGTCATCCACTCTCGAGACCGGACGAATGATATGTAATGCGATTGAAATATAGGACCTCTGGTCGCACACGGACAACGGGACGGCGGTGCGCAACTTTATTGCGCGTGCCGTGCCGGCGCACGGCGTTGTTGCGCTGCTACTGAAGGACGCGGGCGACGAGCCGGAGGGCCAGTGGCCGCCATGCATGCGTCTGAACTGGTGCACGGCCGAGAATGGGACCATCTACGATGGAGAACACTTCAAGGCAGAACTCTGAGCAATGAGTAACTGAATTAATATGACTGACTAGCTAAGCACGGGGACGGTGTATGAACACGTCGGATGCCGCTCTGCAGACATGTACCTGAGATGTATGTAGAAGATTATTCACTGTAGCATGGACTGAAAGCCCAAGACATCGTGTGAACACATCAGTGGCCCCCAGTCAGACCCTCTGTACGACTTTGTTGATGGACAGGACGGGAGGACGGCTGCATACATATGTGCGGACGCTGAGCGCCGATCGTTAGGCTCTGGCACGGTGTATGGTTCGTCGTCTGTATTGGACGTTCGGTAGAGTCACGTTAACTCATGACATGAGCATGACACTGTAATTTGCTCTGTACCACTCTTGACACCATCCTTGACAAGAGGGGCTTCCGGGCTGTCGGCATTTCCGCCGCCCGCGCCAGCGTTGAAGCTGCTTCAGAGTGATGCACAGCGTTGTCGACTATAGAGTGGCTACGAATTGCTGTCCCCACGGGATGTAGGCGCGTCAATTGAATGCTTTATCTCCGAGGCGACATCGTCTGATGACCAGGTTAGCATATGGGCAGCAAATGCTTCTCTGTCAGTTGTGTGTGAGAGGTATGAATCCGCATCTTCAACTTGGTCGGAGGAGAGACAGCTGGCGGGGGCGGGGGTAGGCGCGATCGCGGGCGATTGGCGGGACAGAAAGGCCGTTTTCGCCAGCCGGCTCCCGGCGGGGCCGATGCCGGGAGTGTCCGCGGGAGAACGCGCCTGCGGATCACGTGTGCGTGTTGTGGAGGGATGAGCGCTACATGGAAGACGGCGGATGCTAGGACAGTGGGCGGTGGCTGACGCAGACGGTGGGGCTCCTTCGCTGCCCGGCTGCCGGTGACTTCATTTCGTGGCCAGACGCTCTTCCTTGACAATCAAATACAGATCCCTCCATGGGTTCCCGCACCCTTCTTCTCGCGAACCCTCACCATTTCGCCCTCTCCCCCTCCTCTCGACCCTCCTCCACAGACGACACACCCTCTCCGGTTGACGGCCTAACACCAGCTTGACTACTGTATGGCTGCCGCCGCCATGGGCACTGACGAAGGAAGCTTTCGAGACCCCACCGACTTCGAGAAGCGAGCGAACAAGGATATGGCCGTGACCAACGAGTTCGATGTGTACGGAGAGGATGGCTCTGGGGGCAGTGCGTACCACGATCTATGCCGCTCACTCGCTGCTCACCGCCCTGCGCCATGCAGTCAAGTACCGCACCATGGTGTGGTGGAAAGCCGCCGCCCTCATGCTTGCGGAGACGGTCTCGCTCGGAGTGCGCGCTTCCATATATCTTACACGCGCATCACCGTCTGACAAACCTACGCTGTAGATCCTGTCAATCCCGTCCGTGTTTAACAGCCTCGGCATGGTCGCTGGCTGTTTTCTCGTCATCAGTCTGGGCGGGATTGCGACTATAACGGGGTACATGATCGGCGCGTTCAAGCTGCGCTACCCGCACGTACACAACATGGCTGACGCGGGTATGATCCTCGCGGGCCCCTTCGGTCGCGAGGTTCTCGGTGCCGCCCAGGTCGTCTTCATGGTCTTCCTTTGTGGGAGCCACGTCCTCACTGGGATGATTGCATTTGACACCAGTGCGTCACGCTCCGCGCGCCGAGGCAGTTATCTTAGTTGAAGCCATGCCTCTACAGTCACTGCGGGAGCATCGTGCTCTGTGCTCTGGGCAGGCATATCTGCGATCATTTGCATTGTTCTAACCTTGCCCCGGACGCTTAACGGCATTTCTTACCTTAGTGTCGTGTCGTTCATCTCCATCGTCGGTGAGTCGCGTGCCTCCCGTAAGCTCGTACGATCAGTGATTCAGCTCTCTGGACTATAGCCGCCGTTCTGATCACGATGATCGGCGTCGGTGTCACAGGACACCAAGGTGGCGTCACCGTTACCGCGAACCTCAAGTTCGCCAGCGGCTTCCTCGCAGTGACAGACATTGTACGTGCTGATAGAGACGTCGTTACGACAGAATATGAATCTCACCTCCACTCTTCTTCTAGATCTTTGCCTACGCGGGTTCGTATGAAGCGCGCATCATTGAGTTTTTGCAGATAGCTGACATCATATTCTAGGCCATGTTGGATTCTTCACGTTCATCGCTGAAATGAAGGAACCCAAGGTAGGTGTCATCGATTGCCACTTATCTAGCATTCTATCTGACCTGTTCTCACGCATCGATAGGACTTTGTGAAAGCGCTGTACGCTCTGCAGATCGCAGACACGACCCTCTACTTGATAGTCGGCATCGTCGTCTATGCTTATGCTGGTAGAGACACCGTTTCCCCAGCTCTGGGCAACACTGGAACGACGCTGCGCAGGATCGCGTACGGTATTGCTCTGCCGACGATCATGATCGCGGGTGTGATCAACGGGCACGTATGCGCCAAGCTGGTGTGTACTGCTGACGAGTGCATCCTACCGTTCGATGCTTACAAACCTGTTCTTCGTGACTCTTCAGGTCTTTGTCAGACTGTGAGTGCGAGCTAGTATGCATGGAAAGTGGGGTCTGACCGCCCGTGGCCCAGGTTCCGTCGCAATGGTGTCGCCTCCCGACACATGACAGCGCACTCGTGGACGGGCTGGCTAACGTGGACCGCGATTTGCCTCGCGATATGGGCAGTCGCGTTCATCATCGCAGAAGTGTGAGTGTCTAATCGCTTCTGTGCTCTAGTTTCGTGTGTCTGTCTCTTCTGTCTCTCCCGGGGGTGCATATGGCAGAGCAGTGCGTGTACCCGGGAAAGACATGTCGAAGGCGCGGTAGTGGCTGTTCGCACGTGGTGTGGGAGGGACCCGTGCGCGACTTCGCGCTCTTCCACTGCAGCTCAACAACTGCCTGAACCTACTTGCTTCTTATCATTTACGCTCGCGACAACTTGCTG
Organism: Fomitopsis schrenkii; assembly: GCA_000344655.2. Classification (NCBI taxonomy): domain Eukaryota; kingdom Fungi; phylum Basidiomycota; class Agaricomycetes; order Polyporales; family Fomitopsidaceae; genus Fomitopsis; species Fomitopsis schrenkii. Next base: position 52,667 of record KE504223.1, on the reverse strand, counting down.
ATGCGCGCTGCGCGCGCTGCAGAATCCCGTTTTTCAACGATCTCCTAGGAGTTATCTCCGCGCTCTTCGCCAGGTGCGTCTATACGCGCGCGCTCGCCTCACGTCCGTCGCGCTCATAAATCTCCATCCGACTCCCACACCCAGCTGGTTCACATACGGGATATCCGTGAGTGTGGTCTTCCCCCCGGTCTCCGGTGCACGCGCGTGTAATGAATGGCGCGATGCGGTGTTTGCAGGGCATCTTCTGGTTCCATCTGACGCCGCGCTCTGAGCGATGGGCGACGCCGTGGCAGCGCTGCAAGACCGTCTTCTGGACATGCGTCATCATGGTGCGTACCGTGTCACCGTGGTTGGACCCTAACCCTAGACTCATTCCCTCCGCTATCGGCAGATGGGTGCGTTCATCATGGTTGCGGGCCTGTACGCCAGCATCACCAGTATCGTTGACGGTGCGTCATCCGTTGTGCGAGCACAGATATGTGCTCTGATAATGTTTACAGGATACAAGAGCGGCCAGTTCGCAACACCGTTCACGTGCGCGAACCAGGGCCTGTCATGAGTGGCCGTCGCGCTTGGGCGGTGGGTTGGGACGACGCATTACGTGCGAAGGGAGGATGTAGCTCGCCGGCGTGTATTTATCAGTGTCACAGTGCCTTTTGCTGTGGGTCGCTGGCACTGGCTATCTAATGTATATCCGAGGTAGTTTATGGTGCATGTCCACACCGCAAATGTATCACTTCTTCCGTTGTGAATCACAACCCACGGTGTATGAAACGCAAGATAATGATGATATCCGCCTAGTCCGGGGGTGACTCAATGAAAGTACCATTACATGATTGGTCTGCGCCACACAGCCGAATGCGAATGAGTGTGAAGGGGGATATCGAGCCGCGTGATTGCTTCTCACCGGGACGCACTTCCTCTTCTCGATGTGCGCAAATATCCTTCGCGAACGTGCCTCGGAGCCGCCTATGTCGTCACATCGAAGGGGAAAGGCAGCCAAAGGGGCTCGGCCGTGCTCGCACGAACGTCGAGGATGGGACTGATACAGTGATAGAGCGACGCCGTGTGCGCCCGACTCTCAGGCAAGGCGATGCGTAATCTGCATGTGACTGCGACGGGGCGTCGCTGTTGGGCGCAGCTCGCTGCGACCAGTGGGCATGCTGAGAACGGACTGGTTGTCGTTCGCGGGACCGTGCGACGGGCGCAGTGGGCGGTGGGCGCAGCCACCAGGGGCATCGAGATCGGGATCTGAGTGAGGCGTGCGATCTGGATTGGGTATATATCGTGTTCGTGGCTCCTGCGACTGTGAACCCTCAGCTTCAACAGTGCTCCGCCCCTCCACTCCGCGCAGCCTCGGGAGTTCTCTCCGCGGCCTATTCAACCATCTTGCTCAACCGCTCCCGCGGCTGACTGTTCATCCAGTCAGCAGACGCATTTACTAGGCAGCGAAGTGCTCGTCGCTCGAGCGTACGCCGACGTCGGCGTTGCGGTTACTGGCCGAACCTTGTTTAGACACTAGTGGGACCCGGTAAGCAGGCGTGCACCGAGTCACCGACCCGACGCGGAGACGCACGCGTCTAGATAGTCCCTGCCACCCTCCCCTCCTCGCCTGATTGTGCTCGCGCACTACTTACGCGCTACGCGGGTTGCCTCCGCTCAATTACCCCGCACGTCCTACTACTTATTGGGGATCCGTGCGTCCGTGGTGAGCTTCCTGCACCTCTCCCTACGGGGACGTGCTGCTCCTATAAGACCCGCAGGCTGCCAACTAACATGCGTACTAACAGCACACCGCCCACAACTCGACATGATCAACCCAGACGTTACCCCGGACTCGCCCATCGACGAGCAACCTGCCATTGGTATCATTGGCATGGGCTCCATGGGAACGATGTACGCAAAGTTCCTATGTGAGGGTGGATGGAAAAAGTAGGTCGGCCCAAAGTATAGGCGTTGTGTGCTCGATCTGACTATTTGGCGTCCAGAATATATGTGTGCGACCAACCGACCAAATACGAGACGCTCAAGACTAAATACGAGGGTGAGCCAGGCGTTCTGCGACGTCTACGTGGTGCTCATCGTTATTCGCGGCAGACAATCCCAATGTGCATGTGCTGGTGGATGGCCACCAGGTGTCCCGGATATCGGACTTCATCATGTACTCGGTGGAGGCAGAGTACATCGAGCGCGTTGTCTCCACGTATGGACCCTGTACGTCGAGCGCCTTCTCTTCCCACGCACCTCATATCTTATTCCTCGACCCGCACAGCTACCAAAGTCGGCGCGATCGTCTCAGGCCAGACGTCCGTCAAGGCCCCAGAAAAAATCGCGTTCGAAAAGTATCTCCCACCGGACGTGCACATCGTATCGTGCCACTCGCTGCATGGCCCCACGGTGTCTCCATTGGGACAGCCTCTGGTAGGTGCAACCGCGCGGTTCGCCCACGGAAAAGCCAAAAGTCTCATGGTTTAGCTCCAGGTGATCATCAAGCATCGGGCACCTGAATGGGCGGTCCGGTTAGTGGAGAACATCCTACGACCACTGCGATCGCGCTACGTCTACCTCTCCTACGAGGACCATGATATCGTCACTGCAAACACTCAGGCAGTAACACACGCTGCGTTCCTGAGGTAAGCTCACCTGCCCGGGGTGTTTACTATTGATATGCGCGAGCCACGTCTAACACCTCCGCACTTTTCGTTCGCCAGCATGGGCACAGCGTGGGCGAACGAGAAAGAGTACCCCTGGGAGACGGGGCACGCCGTCGGGGGCATCGAGACGGTGAAGGTGAACATCATGCTGCGGATCTACTCGAACAAGTGGCACGTCTACGCGGGGCTCGCGATCCTGAACCCGTCCGCGAAGATCCAGATCGACCAGTTCGCACGGAGTACGACCGAGATCTACAAGCTCATGATCAGCGGCGACGACGCGGGCATGCGCCGCCGCATCTACGACGCGCGCGACAAGGTCTTCGGCACCAAGGCGCGCGACGGCTCCGTCACGACGCGCGCACCGATCCTGCTCAGCGAGGACATCCTCGACCGGTTCAGCCTGTGGCGACACCGGCGCGGCTCCGCCGCGACCTCGGTCGGGCAGGACATCGCGGAGAACGGGGAGGCGCCGCCGAACACGCACCTCGCGAACTCGCATCTGTCGCTGCTCGCGATGGTCGACTGCTGGGCCGCGCTCGGCATCCAGCCGTTCGTGCACCTCGACCTCGCCGCGACGCCGCTCTTCCGGATGCTCCTCGGCGTGTCCGAGTACCTCTTCCGCTCGCAGGCGCGCCTCGACCACGCTATCCACGCCGCGCTCTATGATACCACCTACCGCGCGAACGATCTCGAGTTCGTCGTCGCCGCGCGCGGCTGGAGCCAGTGCATTTCGTTCGGCAGCTTCGAGCTCTATAAGGATAGGTTTACGGAGACGTGCAAATTCTTCGAGCCCCGGTTTGAGGACGCGACGAAGCTTGGGTCAGCGATGCTCCAGGCGATCCTGGAGAGCTCTCCGTCCTCATAGGATGTCGGTGGACGGTGTTGAATGTGTTGCCTTGCTGAACGTTCTGCGCGTCGTATTGCTGTTATATTTCCTTATTAGCCCTGGTTTGCTGTAGCTAGATAGATATCATGTTTCTTGATTAGTAGCAGTAGTATAACCACACAATTGTACAATGAACAGAATATACACATGCGTACGGGAGCAGTGCACCTGAAATGACCCTGGAGATGCTACACGGTCAATATGTTTCAATACAGCACGGCTTCCATGCATCACACTTGCCGCATCTGACTGTAAGTTCCGTCCTCCCCTCGCAAATAAATAACGCCGTTCCTATTTCTGCGCTGCGAGTGGATGCGAAGTCCCAGATGTCCAGCTAGCACGTGTCGACACTGGCCTGCTCGGAGGTCCCACACGCGCACAGTCCCATCCATAGAACCGGAGTATGCCAGGCTGCAGTCAGGGTCCAGTATCGCGCTGTATACTATTCAGAACATCGGTGATCAGAATGGCGCACACAGTCGCAGGGGAACGACTCGGTGTGGAGCGCCAACCTTTGTCTGAGTGCCCGTTCAACCTACATCGTTAACGTTCAGGCCCAGGACCTGCTTGCAAGTGCCCTTCCTTCCCGACTCACCATCCCGCACGTCGGACATCCCGAGCTTCCGGCCTTCCGGCAGTATTGAAACGAGGAATACGGTGGATAGGGGGACTCAGGATGTCTGGTAAACAACTATGTACATCGCTGTGGATGTCACCAGGCCTGACGGGAGATGTAATGTGACTGGCTACCGGTCCCAGAAAGGCATCTGAGAAACATGTCGCAGTCGGCACTCATGGCTTTGTTGATATACCATTCCCCTTGCGATGTAAAATGCGATGTGATCTGAGTATGTAGGTGAAGGTACCGTGACAGCTGCAAATGTCTTCACCACCCGATGGGACTCAGGTGCAGACAAGTGCAGACACAGGTCCTCCGGTCGATCTCCGTGCGATGGGCGCGATGGTGTGAGAGGCATGAGCAGCCTGATGAGAGAGAGTACGGAGGCTGCTAGTGTGAAGTAGCCAGCGTATGTCCCACGGAAAGAGAGTGTGAGACTTGCAGGGATGAGAACGTTGCAAACACGGACTGCCTAATCGGGCGTGTGGGGTAAATAGAGTGCAGATGCTGACTCAGCTGATGACTCGAGCGCTCCAGGGTGTTATAGAGGCCTTCACTCCAGGCTGTAAGACTCCGAGTCAATTTGACGCTTCCCTCCCCCTCCCCCTCGCTCGCGACCGTTGTCGACGCCATGTCTCTCACTCATTCGAGAATGTGCGCCCCGACTAGCACAAAAGCGGCATCAGCCATGACCACCCTCGTCCGCCATCGGTCAACAGCGGCCAGCACGAGCTCTTCGATGCTCGAGGCGAGGTCAAGGGTAAGAGAGCATGCACGGAATATCAGTCGCTCTACCGCACGCGAGGCTATTCCTACCGGCTCTGTGTACGTGCATTGCGATTCATCCCGCCGCTGTCTACTGACCCCAGCGCAGACGCCCCGCATCGGCCCCTGGGTTCCAGCAGGTGCCATCGAAAAACAACGTCCCCATGCCTCCCCCCATGCTCGGGCCCAATCCCGAAGGTCCCCTCGACCACTCATTTGTTGGCATGTCGGGAGGCCAGATTTTCCACGAGATGATGGTCCGCCACGGTGTCAAGCACATCTTCGGATACCCCGGCGGTGCGATCCTCCCCGTGTTCGATGCGATCTACAACTCGCCCCAGTTCGACTTCGTCCTCCCGCGACACGAGCAGGGTGCCGGCCATATGGCGGAGGGCTATGCGCGCGTAACCGGAAAGCCCGGGGTCGTGCTCGTCACTTCCGGGCCCGGCGCAACAAACGTTGTGACGCCCATGCAGGACGCTCTGAGCGATGGTGTACCGCTGGTCGTGTTTTGTGGTCAGGTTGCAACATCCCTCATCGGCTCGGACGCGTTCCAAGAGGCCGACATCATCGGCATCTCGCGCTCCTGCACAAAATGGAACGTCATGGTGAAAGACGTCGCCGAGCTCCCGCGGAGAATAAACGAGGCATTCAAGGTCGCGACGTCCGGGCGACCGGGTCCCGTACTGGTTGACCTGCCCAAGGATATCACTGCCGGCCTCCTCAAGACACCTCTGCCGTACAAGGCGACTACGCCTGGCCGCCCGCTCGGCTTGCCCTCCAATCCCCTCCTCTCCTCCGACCAGCCGACCGACATGATTCAAATCGAGCGCGCAGCGAGCCTCATCAACCAGGCGAAGCGCCCGCTGATTTACGCCGGCGCCGGTGTCCTCTCCTCATCTCTCGGGCCCAAGTTGTTGAAGCAGCTCGCCCAACAGGGTAACATCCCTGTCACGACTACCTTGCAGGGACTGGGTGCGTATGATGAGATGGACGAGAAGAGTCTGCACATGCTCGGCATGCACGGCTCCGCGTATGCGAACCTCGCCATGCAGCAGGCCGACGTCGTCATCGCCCTTGGCGGACGCTTCGACGACCGCGTGACAGGCAAGGTCGACAGGTTCGCCCCGGCAGCGCGCGCCGCTGCCGCTGAGGGCCGCGGCGGGATCATCCACTTTGAGATCCAGCCCAAGAACATCAACAAGGTCGTCGAGGCGTCGATCCCCGTCCTCGGCGACGTCGTGACGAACCTTGCGTCGCTGGTGCCGCTCATCCGCACCGCGCCGCGCGAGAAGTGGTTCGCGGATATTAAGAAGTGGAAGGCGGAGTTCCCATTCACGTACGAGAAGTCCACGGCCACCGCGGGCGCGAAGGTGAAGCCGCAGGAGGTCATTGAGGAGCTGGACAGGCAGGTCGCGAACCAGAAGGAGAACGTGGTCATCACCACGGGCGTGGGCCAGCACCAGATGTGGGCTGCGCAACATTACCGGTGGCGGCAGCCGCGGAGCATAGTCACCTCCGGTGGTCTTGGGGTCAGTGTCTGCGTTCCATTCCGACCTGCATGCGTGTTGACTGATACCGTTATGCAGACGATGGGCTTCGGTCTTCCCGCAGCCATCGGTGCCAAGGTTGGCGCGCCGAACAAGATCGTCGTGGACATCGACGGTGATGCGTCGTTCAGCATGACTGCGATGGAGCTGCAGACCGCATCACAGTACAACATCGGTGTCAAGGTCATGGTGCTGAACAACGAGTTCCAGGGTATGGTCCTCCAATGGCAAGGTACGCTCCCCCGCTCTCCTCCCCCCTCTTAGTCCAGCTGACATCGCACCCGCAGATCTGTTCTACGACGCGCGGTACGCGCACACGCGCATGACGAACCCCGACTTCGTCGCGCTCGCGCGCGCGATGGGCGTGCATGCGATCCGGGTGAAGAGCGTGGAGGAGCTGCCGGCGAAGATGAAGGAGTTCCTCGAGTACGACAACAACCGGCCCGTCCTGCTGGAGTGCATGGTCGAGACGAACGAGCACGTCTTCCCGATGGTCCCCGCGGGCAAGGCGCTCCACGAGCAGATCCTGCACAAGTCCTTGATGACTAAGTACGACCCGGAGGGTCTCATGAAGGCGTAAGCCCACGACCGCGTCTTGACCCTGTTGCATCTCTGCTTCACTTTTGGGGATGTGGTCTATCCCTGGCATTCTTCATACATCCGCTGGTTCTGTCGGGCATGATCCTGATTGACGTTGACGACGTTGACGAGACGAGAAGAAACAAAAGTCCCGCGCGCGGGACAACCACTGTAGCTAACAACAAAATTTACACATTATTAGTCGTAGGTAGTCGAAAAGCAATGAATGAGTTGCGCGTTTCTGTGCTTTCATATCGGTGTGATGGAAAGTTTCTACTGAAGATTTAAGAGGAGTATGCCAAGCATTTCAATGTGTCTTACTGTGGTTATTCATGCTCGGCTCGATATCGACTGTCCGTTCGGGGCACGGGAACCAGTTTGCATTTCTCACCTTCATAGCTGGACCTTGATGGGCTTATGTGACGACCACCGAAAGCGTGCTGCTTACTCTTCACTGCCGGCGATGTGAACCGTTCTAAGGAGGTACGCAGAACCCAAGCACTGCGACCCTCATGCGGGCATGTCTCCGAGTCGTGTGTCGATCAATTCCGAAATAATGTTGCGGCGGCCGGTCATGCATCATGTACCAGTTCCATGCGTGCCTCTGTCGACGAAGTCGCTCTCCCCGCGGCTTCACCCGTCGAACGAAGTGAATATATGGGCATGTGGTTAGTCTGTCTTTGCTCTATTCAGCTAGTTACCTAAACCTCTACCACGCGCCACATAGATTCGTCTACTCCGACGCGCTGCCACTAAGGCTGGAAGCTGTACCCGCCTTCGCGCTGTACGGCGCGGAACTCGAGCGAGGCGAGCTGCTTGCCTGCGCTGTCCGTGATCGCACACGTTACGTGGTCGCCCGGAGCGAGTGGGCCCACGCCGGAGGGCGTGCCAGTGAGGATGAGGTCGCCCGCCTGTGTACGTGAGGTGAGGACGACGGCGGTGGAGGCCACAAGGATGCACATGGACAGACCGACGCACCTCGAGGGTCATGATGGAGGATATATGCTCGACCATGCGCGGGATCTTGAAGATCAGCTGGTTCGTGTTTCCATCCTGCTTCGTAACGCCATTCACCTGGACATCAAGTCTCACTCTCAGGACTCTAGATGTGCGGAAAGCAAAAGGTATGTTACCTTGAGCGTCAGCTGGAGATTAGCCGGGTCAGATACCGCAGCCTTGGGTATGTACGTGCTGCCAAGCCACGGTGAGCAGAGGAAAGGCCAGAGACGAGAAGCATGCGAACCTGATCGGAGTGAATGTGTCGAAGCCTTTAACGGCGCTCCAGGGGTGGCCCTTCTTCTTGACCACGTCCTGCATATTCCGCGCTGTCATGTCGACGGCGAGAGCTGGCGCGCGTATGAGCACCGACAGCCCACCCAGTATAGCGGACGACGGATACACACCATAACCAGCGATGTGCGAGTCTGCGTTCGCCTGCGAGATGTCTCGGCCGGTCTTACCGACGACGAGCCCAAGCTCAACTGGCCTCGCGAGTGAATTCAACCGTGTATGACACACGATGGAAACACGCACCCTCGAAGTGCGCGTTCACTCCGTGCGGGATCTCGACGTTCCCACCCGACGGAAGGTAGCTCGTTGTCGGCTTGAGGAAGAACATGGGCTCCTTGGGCGCGTCATTGCTGAGCTCCTTGATGTGTTCCGCGTAATTGCGGCCTATCGCGACTATCTGACCGATGTGCTCAGCCTCCGTGCCCTCTCCCGTCCACTGCCGACGTAGTGTACACCACTAGACAGAACACGTACCTTCTTGCCCTGCTGCACGAAGGCAGCGGGGTCGATGGGCAGCCTGCGCGTGCTGGTCTGGGCGAAGCCTCGGCGTGAGAGCGGGAGGTGCTTAGGAGGTCCTGCGAGACGTATGCCGCGAGCAAGTGTGAGCATCTTAGCCTGATCTTAGCAGCCTCGTTTCGAGGGGCTGGCAAATGGCACGGGGAACGTGCGTTAGCTGGAGACTTGGACGCGCTTGGGCGAGACCAAGAGGAGAAGAGGGAGGAGGGAGGAGGAGAGCAGGGCCAGAACCGGGCCGTGTGACAACGCCGCCAGCGATCGTACGTGCGATCGGGAAGGGGATCTGGGACTCCGCCACTCAGCGGCACCCAAACACAGCAAATCCCGACACTCCGCGACCCTCCTCACGGCGGCCACATCGCTTCGCCTTGCAACGTTCTGACCTCCTGCTAAGATCTGAGAGCTTGGCTGTCGCCCCCACGAACACTAGCTGCATGTATCCGCGCTCGAATTCCAGACCGCCTACGACAGGAGAAGACACTAATTACCGGCGAACTAGAATCCAAGCACGTTCGGAGAGGCATTTTAGCGTATCTATCCAAGTCGCCGAGTATACCCAGCAAGGCTGCTGGGATAGCGAGGAATCAAGATGAACTACATCGAGGCTGATATGATGGAGACAGACGCGATGCCGCAGAGGAAAGATGCCGTAGGAGCAATCAGATGTAGGCTGCATCGGTGCCGTCCACGACTGCTGACCCGAGTCGGACCCATACAGACCAAGCTCGCATCCGGGCCGTCCTGCGCGTTTCTCTTGTTGCCGGCAGCCCAGACCAGGACAAGAGCAGGACGAGCGCATTGGCCGGCTTGGAAGGCGCGATACCAGAATGGGCGAGCCCAGGAGCCGCTCGGCGTGAGGGGCATCCTGGGTGGACGATCATGCCAGAACATCGTAGCGTGCTGAAACGCCTCATCACCTTGACGGTAACACGTCCGCACAAATTCCGGCGACGGAGCTTGTGCATTTACATAGGAGGGCCGTAGCGGAGGAGTAGTGCGAGAGTTTGACCGAAGGGGGAGGAGCGGAGAGAGGTTGATGCATGGCGCGGCGAGCGGGCAACCCGGGAGCAGAAGGCGGGCTCAAGCAAAGCTGGATGTCAGCGCAGACCTCCTCCGCTTGGCGAGCCAAGCGCATCCCAGGGCGCCGCCTTCTTGGCATACCAGCCTATCATATAATCCTCCCGTCCCCGCTGCCCTCTCACCTTGTCTTCTCTTCGCGCTCTGTTACCCTTACCGCGACGACCTCTGCGTATGATTCCCCACCTCCTCTTCCCTGCATTCCTCTCCTGGGTTCTCCAGGCCACCGCCCACCCTATTGCAAGAGAGTAAGTCAGGTGACACTCACGGTCGCTGAACTTTCGATCGTAGCGCTAACCACCGCTCCCCGCACTCTCACTTGCAGTGACAGCGACGACCCAAATGACGACGGCACACCTCCTGTACCCCAAAGCAGCGGCTGGGTCATCGCAGTCATAATCGTTGTCGGTGCGTGCGCCCCTAGAGTTGCTATCCACACCTCGGCTGATCGTGTCCGCGCGCCGCAGTCTTCGTGATTCTGGGAGTGATCACGACCGTCGTCTGGGTCCACATCCGGCAACGGAGGCGACGAAAGGAGCGTGCGCAGCGTGCCATCGCTCGCACCACCCGGGCAGCCCGGCGACGGCAGACTCGGCGCTCCCAGTCGACTGCGTCATCATCAACGACATCCTCGGAGGAGTCAGTAGTCCTTGAGGTGAGGCCTCCTGCTCCTCGTCCGGCTGGACCATCCTGACTCCCATGCACAGTCTCTTCCCGCTGACGACTCCAAGGCAAAACGCTCCGCAAAGGTCAGCACGAAGGCCACAAAGCCTGCGCCAAGCGGTGGATCCTCCGATGATCACAGACGTAAACCGCAACGGTGACCTGCGCACCTTGGCACTACGATGCCCAGCCCCCACCTCCGCTGAACTCAGCGCTGCCCATTGCGCGTCCGGCCTGGATACGTCCATCTGTCAACGTAGTCCAGTCTACGTGCCACGAAACATCGCCTCCAGACGGTATCATACGCCCAAGTATATTGTATGTATATTGTATCATTCACATTTGGGATACTCCAGCGGACGAGGTCGACCGCCGTGCTGTATTATTATTTGTCACGACACTAGACGTATTTGTTTCTTCGTCGGCACACCGCATGCTCGCGACCACTCTCCATACGCAGCGATGCCATCGCCATTTCTACTGGGCATATATAGCAGAACAAGACACAGAACTACCTACCGTTACATCGTCGCGCGTGATGCACCGCACATTCTGTGGGGCACACGCAATACATCGGGTTTCGTAACCACGCGCACATTGACAGCTCTTCCCATCGCAACACCACTCCACACGCACAACGTAACAGCGTCCAAGCGCAGCAAGACACCTCACACTGCTGTCATCTACAGCATCAGCCTCGCACGCTCACGGAGTCCGTTCCGCCTTCTGCTGGGGCGACTCGCCGCCGCCAAACTCGTCGAGCGAGCCCGTGCTCGACGTGCTCGCAAGGCTCCAGCTGCCGCCGCCCCCGCCGTCGTCCGCAGAGCCGCTCCCCGCGCTCTGGAAGTCGCCAAAGTCGCCGAACGAGTCGAACGACGCGTCCTCGAGGTGCTCGGGCTCCTCGGCGGACGCAGATGCGAACGTGAACGGGTCGCTCCCGCTCGCGGCGGCGGCGTCGGAGAACGGCCCGAAGGTGTCCTGCAATTCAGATGAGCAGCTGCATGGCGATGGCGCGTTTAGCTATTTGTCGTGGACGTACGTCGTCGAACGGATCTTCGAAGGGGCCGCTGTTGGAGGCCTGCCCATTGGGCGGTGTGAAGGAATCCTAGGGGTTGTATAGGTGAGCGACCAGTAACTAAACCTGCCAGGTGTGGCACACGTACGTCAAACCCACTCGTGCGGAGGGGCCTCCGGTCTGCTTCATGCTGTCGCGCAGAGACAGGGGGTGGCCGGAGGTCGAAGGTCGAGTGGGCTAGCCACCCGCCGTCCTCCTCTTCGTCGTCCGACGCTTCATCCGCCGACTCGAAGTGCTCCGCAGATTGCATCTCCTGAGCCAAATACTGCGCGAACTAGCACCCGCCACATAGCCATTAGTGCATGCGTCACCAACGGCGTCAGCGGGAGAACCATGCTCACATGCGGCGGCCCCGCCCGCGAGAACTCGTCGTCGTCGTCCTCCATCGCCCCAAAGTCCGCGCTCCCCTCGCGCATCTTCGCGGCCCGCCTGAACTCACCCTTCATCTGGCCCTCCTGCCCCTCCTCGCCCGCGCGCGGCGCCGTCGTCGCGACGCCACCCGTATCCGCCTCGTCGACCCTCCACGACGCGGAGCCGTTGCGCATGCCCGGCGCGACGACGGGCTTGCCTCCGCCGAGCAGGATCGTGTCCTTCTTCTTCGTCTCCTTGTACCGTCCGGTCACGTACTCGTCCCACTCTGGCTGCGGCGCGTACTGCGCGGCAAGCAGCCGCAAGTCGGGCGGGAAGTGCTCGAGCGCGCCGATCACATCCTCGGAGATGAGCGTGAGGTGGCCCATGTAACCGAGACGGACACCTTTGGGCTTAGCACTGTTACGTATATTTAGTTTGACATTGTGGAGGGAGATGGACGGACACAAACAGACCTTTCCTGGTCGTTCCGTTTCGACCCTTCGATGATGCGGTGCATTAGTCGTGCATCTCGGAACAGTGCTATTGTGAGTTCCCGGTTGAACCCATCATCGATGCGCCCTGTCAGGACCTGGTGAATGAGATCATACACTACGCTGTGCAGGAAGTTATTCCACGGAAAGTCGAAGAACAAATCCTTCGCTAGATATTAGCTGGCCGGAAGGTAAATCAAGCAGATTACTCACAAGGAGAGTCGAGACAATGTTGGCCTCCAGGAATCGTTGCTTCAATCGCTCACCGAGTACGGGGCGTCCGCTGGCGCTGTCTATAGTACTCCGCCTCCGGAGGCTTCGACGAGAACTACTTGACCGCGGCCGTGACAGGGTGTCCGTATCTGAACCAGAGTTCCACGAGTGCTGGCGAGGCAATGTGATTGCAGGGGGATCAGCGAGGGGGGAGGTGCCAGGAGAGGGTACTAGAGTGGATGACGGGAGCAAGTTTGGTGAGGAGGAAGGGTGAAGATTCGGCGAGGAAGAGGGAGATGATGATGGCAAGGGGGACGAGCGCGAGAGTGGAGATGCTGTCAACAAAGATTCCTTGTTGACGTTGGACCGGGGTTCCTCGTACATGGCAATCTCTTCCATGGCGTCGTCATCAGAGCTACCCGGTTCATCGTCACCACTCATGTCCTCGTCGGAGTCGAGAAGGGACGAAGAGTCATTTTGTGCGTTATGGACCGGGAAGTCGTGGGCAGGTTCGACTTCACCTCCATCCTCGTCATCCATGTCGTCTTCGTCGGATTGGCCACCGGCACCAATAGCGATGACCTGTGCTAGTTGTTCCAGTGCAGACAGCCCACCTTGTAACCGGCCAGAATGGTCGTAGAGGTGGTCAAACTCTCGTGGTCGATTAAGCAAGGTCATGTTCGAGGCGTGTAATAGCTCCGCGTAGAGCTCGCATATCCGGTAGCGTTCAAACGTCAGCGGTGTCAGCTCGCCCACAGTGGTCAGGACGTGTCCACTCTGAAGCCGACATTAGTACACGGACTGCAAGGGAAGTCAGAGCATTACCAGAGATCTTGGATGGTGTAGATAAGTCTGCAGCGCGTCCAGCTTGTCGCACATGATCTCCAGTAGGGGCCCGAGGTGGACAACGCCCATACGGTTGACCATCTCATTGAACGCAGCCTCTAGCGCTTCTCGACCACCCTGTCGGTTCATCTGCAGATGCTGCTGAACCAGGATCAGCCGATTCCGCAGAGTGTGGAAGAGGTACGGCTCGAAGTAGTCCGAGTTGTTTTGCCGGATCAGCTCGATGATGATGCATATTGACTGTACGACAGACGACGCAGCGCACTCTGGGTCCGGTTTGATCTGCATAGAGCTGGTTGTCGGAGTCTGCTGTTCAGAGTCGGGCCTTTCGGAGGTTTCCGAGCTTTCAGGAGAAAGCATGGGACCAAAGTCGCAGAGGATGTAGCTGACAAGCTTGGAAACATTGTCACGGTGGGCCAGCTCTCTTGCGAAACAATTCGACGGAGGGACCTGGTTCTCAGCAAGACCAGCGCCAGGAGAAGGAGCAGCCATGGAGATGATGCCTTTGATGAGTTCCGCAACTACTGTGTGCATATCAGGGCTATAAGAGGGTGAAAGGAGGTCGATGAGGCGAGACATGAGGTTTTCATCAGACAGCCACTACACGTCTTCGGGTAAGAGTTCGCGATAGGGCAAGCTGCAAACGGGAGGGAATATACTTCGAGAACGCCAGCCCCGGCGGGCTGCTCGTCTAGCTGGATGATCCTAACGAGTAGGTCGGCAAACGCGGGAGTCTCGATATGGCGCAGGAGTCGCTCGACGACGTTCGGTTGTGACCGGATGAATGCGAGCATCTGAGCACGGAGCTCCGGGTTCACTTCCACAAGCGTGAAACGAAGAGAAACGCGTTCACCTCCGCTGGCTTCTTGCTCAGGAAAGCAGCATTGATCTTGGCAAACTGAGACGCCATGACCATCTGCGTCTTCATGTCTTCTGGCGACCTGTCCAGGACGGTCTCCCAAAACGGGGCGAGCAGCTGGTCCTGATTATTGAGGCATGTCTCGACTATGGTCCAGATTTCGCCGCACAAGACTTCCGTGGACACATACGGGTACCTACAACCATGGTCGCGGTACCATGAGCAGATGATATATTCGAATCCGACCATACGCATTCATCACTCACTTGAAGCGGCCCCTGTCCTCTCCTTCAATCTGCCCCGTCACATATCCCAACAAGCGCTGCAGCACGTCTATCCGCTGAAAGTAGCTAACGAGCCTCGTGTTCTGCGCCTTGCACTCCTGGAGCAGGTCGTCCTCGTCAAGTATCGCCTCCAATGATACGTCCTCCTTGTCTAGGAGACTATCAATTGTGGACGCATTGTGGAAACCAAATCTGTCGGCGGCAGATGTGAAGCGGTCAATCGCAGAGCAGCTATCGCGTTCACTACCTCCAGAACATGCGGGACTGGGCGGGCTATATTACAGGCTGATTTTGTCTATGTTGCAGTGCCGTGAATGGGTTGCTGGCGATCGCGAAGTAAGCCGCGTAGTTGAGACAAGCGTAGGTGGGCGGTAGAGGTACAGAGTATAGCAGGATGGCCCTAGCGTCTATCGCCATTTCCATGGCCTGCGCCGCGTCCTCGAGTGCGTCAATTCGGGGACACTTCTCGGGCCACACTGTTCACGCTCAAACGGCACTACTTGTACTGGTTTGCTGCACACATGCACCGTCCTGCAGATTATCCATTACGCTATTATAGACAGGATACGCCACAGCAGCAGCGGGCGATCCACGTAATAAGAGCCTAAGAACGCTGGCTCGGGGCGGACAGACCCGGTCCGTAAAGAACCACGGGGCCCCAGTGTACATGCAGTCAATGCGTATCGCGTGCATCAGGTTGGAAGGCGTCGGTGCCAGTGATCGTTCCACATCCTAGGATACGATCTCCATCTAATACAGTGGCGATCTGTCCCGGGGCAACGTGCTTTCGCGGCTCCGAGAAGGTGAAACTCATGACGTCGTGTGCGTCTCTGAAGACGTAGAGGAAATCCAAATGTTAGCAGAGCTCGAGCTCGTCTAGTTCCCGAGGCTTACCTGCGTAAATGGCATCCGACTTCAGGCGTACGGTAACCATATTTGACACGACATTGAAGTCCGCTGTCAGTTTCAATACCAGAGGGCGGAGAGTCGCGCCATATCCACTGGAAGCTTGTTGCTACCAGACCTTTCGTATAGAGGGCAGGATGATCTCTGCCGGGATGGTGAGCTCGTAGGGACGGTGCCCAAAGGAAAGCAGGTACTCACGGTCCGCCCACCACGTATATAGTATTCTGTTGAAGATCCTTCCTTGCGACGAAGGCCTTCTGCGCTAGACCAGGAATACGAGCATTCTGGCCGATGGTGTAGTGCCATACACCTTCATGGCGCCCTACCACCCGATCTGTTTCGAGTTCCTTGATCAGGCCGGGTCTGGGACTGATGTATTGAGCTAGATAGTGAGGAAGGTGTAAGTGTATAGCGACTGCATCTCTGTAAGGAAAGCTGACATAGGAAGTCGTCAAATCTTCTCTTCTGCCCCACGAAACATATGCCCATGCTCTCAGCCCTGGACGCTGTGGGCAGGTCTGCCTTATGTGCCAACTCGCGGATATCGGTCTTGGTGTAAGAAGCGAGTGGAAATAATGCACGTGCCAAACTCTCCTCAGGGATAGCTGACAGGTAGTAAGTTTGATCCTTCGTCTTGTCCTTCGGTTTCAGAAGCGTGGGGCGTAGAGGCATTTCGCCTAGGCTTTGAGCGTGAGGTGACGCCCATGACTTGTCGGCGTAGTGACCTAAGGACACACCGTAAAAGCCAACTCAGACGTATTGCCGAGATTGGAAAGCCAACCTGTCGCGAGCCAGCAGTCCCCGTCTGTCAACTCGTCCATGAGAGCTCCGAATTTTACTTCCCTTATAAAAGTGAGTGAGCTGCCGCTGCGTTGTCAAACGGACAAAAGCTCACTTGTTGCACCATACATCGGGGTTGGGGGTATAACCTCTTTCCCACATGCTGAGGGACGGTTCGAACACACGGAGCCAGTATTGGCGAGACAGGTCAACCTGACCGGACTTCAATGCGACACAAAGAGAGCAGCGGGAATATATACGCACCATTCTGCAAGGTATGTCCAGCTTGCGACAGACTTGCTGTACGTCTTCCCAGTCCTTCTCCCATTCGCAGCCCTTGTCTGTGCCTGACTCATCTCGAGTATCCCAATTCCTCATGAAGACGGCAGAGAGATCATAGTCCTGTAAAACGGCCAGCACGGTCTTCTAGATGCACTGAATCCAATGGAGCTGACAGGACGCACCTTCTCGCCGAGTAACTTCGCAGTGACAGAAGAGTCTACGCCACCGGACATTGCAACCACCACTGCATGCATATGAGCTACCGCCGGCCCAGTTGAAGCTTACACATGCATACCCCTGTCCCCCTTCTTCGGCTCGGTTCGTGTGCCATAGCTTCTAGCAATGGAGTAGCAACGCCGTGCCGACGACGACCAACCCCTCATGAACCTCGGCAAGGGCTTGCTCGATCAGAAGCAGAGTTGTTTGGACCGGAGGCTCTTGCCAAACAACTCCCTTTTCCGAGTCCACGTGAGTATGCGATCGTGGGCAGATCTGCGATCTCAACTGCAGCTGCGAGCGCTCCCGGCGACAGCTCTGTCGCACCCACCCTACATACGCAGCGTCGAATCGTCTACTCTGCTCCTTCTGCTAATACGACCTAAACCATGCAGCCGCGAGGAGCTCACAAGGAAACCGCACGAGGAAGCCCAGCTTCTGCAGACCAATCGCAAGAAGGCCGCCGCGCTCGGCGACGCAAGGTGAAGGATAAGCACGAAGCGGAGGCAGGAACGGAGGCGGAGGCGGGGCCATCTGGCGCGAACACACCGATTGAGACGAGGGAGAAGAAGAAGAAGAAACCCGCAGAGAAGAAACGCGACAATGCCTTCGACGAAACGGACTTCATCCCGTTCACGTTCTCGGACCCGGAGGAGGATGTAGATGAGCGACCCTCTGCTCGCGAGTGGGACAAGGGGAAGGGAAGGGCTTCAGAGCGTGAACATGCGGGGAGGAAGCGGAAGTCGGACGAATACGAACGCGATGACGGCTACGCCAGCAAAAGACAGCGCGTCGCAGCGGCATCTCGCAGGGCACCATGGACCGCGGACGTCGATTGGGAAAGCTGTACAAATGTCGCCGAGATGTACGTCCTGTACATGGCACCCCTCTTGCTCTTTCCACGCTCATGCTTAGTGGCTCAGGCTGAATCGTGATGTCGAGGCCTTCGTTCACTACATCTCTCCTACGCCAGAAGAAGACGAAGTGCGCTCACTCATAGTAGCGCAAATATCTCGGGCAGTCAGGGAGAGGTTCTCTGATGCCCAAGTACTCCCATTCGGCAGCTATGAGACGAAGTTGTATCTTCCCACAGGGTGCGTCTTTCCACTTAGCTGTCCACATCATGCCATCTCACAAGTCCCAGGGATATCGACTTGGTGATCCGTTCGCAGACGATGACGCATATGGATAAAGAGACCATCTTACACACTCTCGCAAACCTCGTGAGACGAGCTGGCATTACGGACAGAGTCAAAATCATCGCGAAAGCCAAGGTGCCTATCATCAAGTTCGTTACTTCGCACGGACGGTTTTGGGTCGACATCAGTATCAACCAAGTCAACGGTGTCGCTGCTGGGAAGATGATTAAGCAATTCCTGCAGGAGCTACCCGCTCTTCGCAGCCTCGTGCTCGTCATCAAGTCGTTCCTTGCCCAACGCAGCATGAACGAGGTTTACACTGGCGGCCTCGGTAGCTACAGTATCGTCTGCCTCGTCATCAGCTTTTTGCAAATGCATCCCAAGATACGCAGAGGGGAAATCGACCCGTCCAAGAACCTCGGTGTTCTTGTCATGGAGTTCTTCGAGCTCTATGGCTGCTACTTCAACTACAACGAAGTGGGCATCTCATTACGCGAAGGTGGCACCTTCTACAACAAGCGGCAGAGGGGCTGGTATGATCACGGACAATCGAGGCTGCTGTCCATCGAAGACCCAGGCGATCCATGTGAGTGCACCGCTTCGTGCTTGTTAGCCAAAAACTGACTACATGACTAGCGAACGATATCTCTCGCGGTTCCTACAATATTGCGAAGGTCCGGGCGACGCTTGCAGGCGCATACAGCATTATGAACACTGCAGCATATCTTCAAGCTAGTTGGATTAGTGCGAGACGCGATCGCCGCCGTGTACGCCTCGGAGATGACCCCACTGGCGAGGAGCTAAGCATACTCGCTAAGGTCATGGGTGTAACACAGGAGGTATGTGGTACCGTTCTGTCTGTCCGAGGCCATCTCATGTGCATGCCTCAGACAATAAACCATCGACGATTAGTACAAGAAGTCTTCGATCGGAGGACACTCCACCGAATGCTTGGGATCACTCCTCGCGCAGACGTCGTCCCGGGCGTCCCTCCGGCATCTTTGAACGGCAAGTCGAGCGCTGCGCACAAGAAGAGTGTCCAGACGGCATGGGAAGAGGCTGATTTGGCACCTGCGTCGGACCATCCAGCAGAAGAAGATGAAGAGGAGGAGAGCAGATACAGGATCGACGATCGCCAGGACCCACCGCGAAAGCGCCGCAGACTCGGACGCGAGTCCGACGCGCATACCATCTTCACTACGGACGACGAAGACGCAGAGGACATGGGAGGCTACAGCTTGCATGTCGTAGACGATGAAGACAGCGTCTCCCCGGCCGTAGTTGCTAATGCCAAGGCGAGTCGGGGCGACGCGAGTGCTAAGAGGGATTTCTGGTTGTCGAAGGGGTTCTCAGGCATTGCTAGTGATAGCGATTAATATGGTGCTAATACCGTACACGCCTCAGCGTCGTGGCCTTACCGGCACCGCTGTAGTGCTTCGATCGTGTGTCTGGGTGGCTCGGAACTATAACCGTAGGCTAATCTTGTGCTGTGTGCGAAGCTGGACCATCACTGCTTTCCTCAGTCATTCCCCAGCCGCTGTTTCTTTCCATTCTGACCGCGACTGTGTACGGCAACCGCCCAGCTGCACCCATACATAAGCGATCCGCCTACCATAACAAGCGAGTGCTCCGGGCCCACGGTCATACCGCCCTACATCCTCCTGCATCAACCACCATCACCTCCGCTATCGTTTTTCTCTCGGACGAGTTTAGTTCTGCAGTCGCGGGTCGTCAGCGGGCGCCGTCCTCCCCATTCGTTCATGGTCCATGTGAGTAAGGTGCAGGGGTCAACGATGGAAGCGCTGCAGCTTTTTATCTCTTAGGTCTACCACGAAACCGCCCATACCTCCCGTGAACTTGAAGGACCGCATCGCCGCACTACAGCAACGCAATGCGGGGTCAAGTCAAGATCAGAAGCAGGCCGCTGCAAACCCAGCTCGCGCGACAGGTAGCTTGCGCGACAAGATTGCCTCTTTCGAGAAGCAGGGCGCTGTCCCCGTCCCGAGAGGCAGCTTTGGGCTAGGCGCATTACCGGTGGATGACGGGTCGTCGCGGCGTCGAGGGGAGCTCATTGGGAATCGTGTCCCGGGACTATCTAGGCCAGTTGTTCCCGTTCCAACCCATCCCTCACGAGCTACTAGTCCTACCGGCTCACCTGGCAGGATACGTGCTGCTTCAGCAACGATTCAGAGCAGGGCATCCTCTCGCTCCGTCTCACCCACCATTTCTGCCGACGGCGAAGCAGACAGCATCTACCCCTCTCCTGAAGCCGCTCTCGAGGAAGCGGCCTCCCCGCGGTCCCCGCGACAATCCGCGGCATGGCATGCACGCAGGCGAAGCGTCTCCGATATTGTGGCAAAGTTTTCTTTGCCACCTGTCGCTGTCGAACCCCTTCCCGAAGGCCAGGAAGAGAGCGAATCTTCCCCTTCACCCGTCACTGTGTCCCCGCAGCTCGGCGACACCTCGACTGGATCAAGTACTGCTCAATCATCTACACAGCAGACACCTGCGACTGATTGGGAAGAGCCTCGCCCTGATCCTCCGTCGCAGCCTAGCTTGGACATCCCAACCCCTTCTAACGCTACGGACCCGGTTGACAGCTCTCGTGGAGAGCGTGACACGCAGTCTCAAGAGGAAGAACCTCTGCCACCTGCTGACGTACCACAGCCAATTGCAGATGAGCCATCATCACCGGTGGCTCTTCCTGTGGAGACACATACGGATAGTAGCCCTGCAGATCCGGACTTGCTACCGGTCTCGTCGGACGTCTCAGCCGCACCAGAGACGCCGCTTTCGAACGAAGCGCATCAGATCGACGTGTCGCCTCCGCTGCCAGTGGCCCCAAGCAATGAGCCGAACGATAGTTCTGACAACACGCCGCTGCACCATAACGTCGAGGCGACAGTCAGTCAGGAAGTGGCCGTCGTCATCGAGGCGTCGTCGGTTGCAGTGCATACATCCGCGACCTCGAGCCCACTGCCAGCCGAGGGAGAGAGCGCCATAGCGAGCGCAGGCTCTCCATCACTCAAGGTGCCAGCACCGCTCAAGCTCGAGATACAAGTTACCGCTGAATCTGACGAGTCCGAGAACCAGTCCCTGGCACTAGACACTCACGACGCAGTCATTGTCACAGAACGTCCTCGAGTAGTCACGCCCATCATGACTCGCGCTGTGCTTGTCCCTGTATCGCCCATCTCCCCGTCAAGTTCGGACGAAATTCCTATTGCGCCCACTCCAACCTTCGTCGAGCCCTCGCTGACTCCCAAGACCGCAAGTGGGGGATCATTCCGTGCTGTCGTCCATCGCAAGGTTACGGCAGGCAGCAAGGAGATCAAGGAGAGCATCGCCGGCTCGAGAGCACAGCCGGTTAACGCCTTGCGAGTCGCTGTTGAACCCCCCCAGTCTCCGGGCTTCACTGACCTCGCCGATCTCATGGCGGATGCAGCGCTACTCGAGCTGCAGCTGTCCGCCCCTGGCTCTCCAAGGAAGCCTCCGACATCCAACACCGTGCCCTCCACTCATCCTGCCAGCGCTCTACGTAACTCTGCGTTCCCTCCGAGGGTCGAAGTCACTATGTCTGAGCAGTCACATCTCAGCGATGATATCCCTACATCTGGGGACGGCCACGACACTAGCAGCTCGGAGTACAACTCGCCACAAGAGTTCCCCTCCATTCCAGTGCCCCGTACGCCGAGTCCTGTCCACCAGCAGGACCTTCGCCTTAGCCGTGCAGTCTCCGACGACCCGACGACCCCAGTGACCAGTACTCCGTCGAAGGACCGTCCGCGCAGCAGGTTATTGTCTGACACCCCACCACCTGTCCCCCCCAAGAGCCCACGCCCGCGATACTTCTCGACCATCCTCTCCCGCCGACCGAGTACTATCAAAGACAGCCTGATGCCAATGCCAGGCGCATATCCGCGCGACAGCGTATGCTCAGAGTCGGAGGAGGACTCTGTTTTCGTCGCCACGCCCCCCTCCTCGCGCCTTGACAACGCCAACTCGGACGCCATCTCGGTGGTGAGCTCGACGCGCTCGTGGAAGATGCCAAGCAAGGGCCTTGCCCGTGCGACGTCTTTCGCGGACCGCCTCTGGAGCAAGCGGAACAACCGCAACACCGTCGTCATCGCGTCTCCTGGTAAGCAGCATCTCCATGTCCGCAGGAGCCAAGACTCGGGCCCTTACTCGCTGAACATGGACTACCCAGATGACGACCGCCACCTCTCTGCCAACGCTGCAGCGCGCCCTCGTAAGTCAGAGACGAGGCTTCCTTTACCGCAGCTCGAGCTGTCCCCCGAATCCGCTAGGCAGCGACAACCTAGTGGCAGTAGCGGCGACCGGCCTACGTCGTGGGTGTCTATATCAAGCAGCCTCGGCTCAGGAGGACTGGATAGTGCTCTATTTGACGCGTTCCCCTCTGTGCCTGATACTGTGCCTGCTATTCGTTCCGACGAGTATTCGGATCTTCTATCTCATGCACCCCCCTCAGGGATTCCGGGTTCTTTGTCTAGTCGATCTGGTCAGTTTCCTCCCCCCCGCTCCAGCAGCTTGCATCCCAAACAGCGTTCTGCATTCCTCTGAGCTAGCGGTAGTCTGTTATTTCGTCTTATACGGTAGTCAGGCCCCTTCGTTCGCATCTATCTCGTATCTTGTTATTCGCACTGCTCTCTAATACTAGCAACCATGCAAGTCGATCTCTACTACAGTACTGTAGCCCGCAAGCAATTAGATACGTGCTTTCAATGGACGTCGTTCACAATCACCACTTCGAGGTGCACGCGAATGCCAGTACGGAATAGACAATGTGGATGTGCATATCCATAAGAAAGTATCATACAACCAGGCTAGACTGCATATAGGGCATGAAGACTGCATAAATTCTGCGAGCCGCGCATTTCGGGTCACTCATCTCGACTTGGATGATGCAGCACGTCTCGTGCCTGACGCGCCTGCAGCAGCAGCGGAGGCCTGCGGCTCCGGTGACGAGCGGGCAGCGGTGGAAGGACCCGCCGATCCAGATGACCTACGGACTACGGACCCCCGTTCTTCCTCCATTTCCTCCTCAGAGACCTTCCGCGCTTGAGCGAAGAAAATCCTCGCATCGCGCTCGCAGATATTCCGGATGTGGTACATGTTCCCTGAGCGAGAGCGTCAGCGTATACCTCGGGATATAGGCATGCCTAAAAGCTATACCTCGCGGGACTAAGAACATGCCGCCCGTCGCCAAGATAAAGCTTGTCCTGTGTACAGTGAGGTTGACCGCGCCCTCGATGACATAAAACACCTGTAGATATGACGTGAGGATGTGGATTGACTCGTTAGAACCAATCGCGCGTACGAATGTGTTGTCCTTGGTACTCTTCGTAGGCTTTTGTCCATCCGGGGGTATGACGAGCTCGCCCGCGGCGATAAAGTCGGCATCGCCAAAGATCTTCTGGAAGTAGAAGTCTTTATTGGTCGCAGCCTTCGGAGTGACCATCTTTGCGGTAAACGCGATACCTTCATGACGCATTTAATGTCGAACGTGTCTCGTGATATGACGGAGTACATACGTTTCAGTACCTCGTCCTTCGACCTCCAGTCGATTATGGGAGCCTCGGCCTGTGTGTCCTCATCCCACCCTTCTTCAGGGTTGTAGACCAGAGCACCCTGCGCGTCATCGCCTGCCTTACTCTGGCTACGCGGCGGACGCTTTCGGCGATGCTTTGCACCTAACGGTTGCGGCTCCTCCTTCGGTATGCGATGAATCTCCTTGATAGTTGGCACATATGAAGTGCCCGATTCTCGCCGGCCATACACGACCTTCTCACACCTCCACCACTCGAGTGGCTTGTATCGGAGGCGCCTCCCGCGACGCAGACCATCAGTGTTCTCATCGTTGGGAGTAACTGGAACGGAAAATATAAACAACCAACCCAACCACCTATGACGAGTCGACAGACCATCCCGCAACACATTATTCTTTGAGCCCTTGGGTCTACCTCGTGGTTTCTTCGCACCTTCATTCTCAGTTTTTGCCTTCTTGTTCGGACGTTGGTATTTCTCGGTACTGTTATCATCGTCGCGATCTTGCCCAGTACGCTTGCGCAAGGGCACGTAGCCGGAGATAGTTTGCTCTTGGTCGACGTGTGCGAGACTGTGCACGAAGTCGGGCTCGAGGTCAGGCTCGCTGATGTCTGCGCGTTCCTTGCCCTTGGCTCTCGGCGTATCTTCGTTATCGGACATTGGTTCAGACCGCTCCTCTTCATCTTGGTCCATCTGAGCAAAACTAGTACGCCTGGATGTATGCGCGCTGGAGCGTCGTTGAGAATGCTGCTGTGACTGCAGGAAAGATTGTGCGGGAGGTCCATCGTCATCGGAGTCAAAACCGCCTGCACCGAAGTCAGGGCCATCGTAGCCCGCCGGTTCGTCGTCGCTGTCATCCTGTGCCACTGTCGACTGCGATAAGTGGGAGGGACCAGAATTCCTCGGTTGTGCAAGCGAGCGC
Organism: Fomitopsis schrenkii; assembly: GCA_000344655.2. NCBI lineage: Eukaryota > Fungi > Basidiomycota > Agaricomycetes > Polyporales > Fomitopsidaceae > Fomitopsis > Fomitopsis schrenkii. Next base: position 28,136 of record KE504223.1, on the reverse strand, counting down.
CGATGTGAGAGCATAGGCGACTCGCGCGGGGAAGGCACGTTCTCGAAGTCGACATCCGAGGAATGGGCAACGGGCCGCGAAGACGAGCCCACGCGCTGGACACTAGACGTGATCGTGGTCATGCGTGCATTCCTGAAGTACGCAGACGGCGAGTTCGGTAGACCTAGGCATATGCGTCCGTGTGAGCTACTTGAGGGGCATGCCAGCCACCCAGATGCACAAGATGAACATCCGAACCACTCACTGTGTTCCAGCTCCATCGACTTCTCCCCGTCCTCATCCACCTCCTGCACGGCAGGCGTCCGCGGCGTCTTTGGCTTCGGTGTGCGCCGCTTGCGCGCATGCACACGGGGCGGCGTGCGCTGGTCTGCCTGGCTCATGACCTTATCGAACGGCTCGAACTCGTCCGAGCGGTGGTCAACATATTCAACGACGATGCCTGTCTTCTTTCCATGCTGGAGGTCATCTGCGCGGTAAGGGATATACTTATGCGGTGCGCGTCGGGCAGCACCGACGCTGCTCTTGCGGGCGGAGGTCGGCATGGCGCTTGTGGGCGAGCGGGGACATGAACGTTACGAGAAACTCGGGCAGCCACACTCAACGCGCGGCGTTTCCCGACGCGACGGTCATGTGATCATGTTCGATTTCCGCGCCCCATGTCCTTGGGCCTTGGACTTGAGCTCTGACCAAGTAATATATCCGTAGTACATGTATAACGGAATGTCCAGTATACCAAAAGCGAGGGTAACAGAAGCAAGATGAAGATACTACATCTTTAGAACTGAAATGAACCATTTAATCGGCGGCGCGTGAAGCAACAAACGCAAGAACATACCCGTATTTGATACGACCCACTTGCCTTGGTCAAGTATCGTACCCATTTGATACTCTGATAGTTGCTCTTCTCGAAGACCTTCAAGAAGCGCACGATCAAGCCCGACGCTGTGAACATGAGCACCTGGAAGTCGACATCGATGGGCGGTCGTGCCCAGACCTGCCGAGTGGTCGTGCTGGTCAGCTCAGCATGAGCGGAGAATGTAACTTCTTGTCCGCCTTGTATGCGAGGGATTCTGCAGTTGAGGAAAGCGTCAGTGCACAACTACTGTCGAGTGTTCTGAGGGCACCAACTTCCACACGACCACGTTCTCAGCAGGGACATACTTCGCCTTTCCATTCGCCACCTTGCAATCAACATTCGTCGTGTTCAGTGGGGTGGGTATCTTTAGCACGACATTCGTTGCAGAAAGCTTGTTGCTGAAGTTCGTCTTGACGGTGATAACATATTGCACTTGTGTGGTCCCGATCTCAGTGACCGAGGGTATGACCTTGAGCGGTAGCTTGACATTGGACGTCGCTCGGTACCTGGACAGTTACTCAACATGTATAGCACACTTTGTAAGGGGCAGAACAAGCCTACCGCATCAGCTCGAATTCGCCATCCGGAGGTATGAAGCTGATCGTGCGATCCGAGTCGAACTCGTTCAGCTTGACACATTGGTGGAATCGGCAGTCATCGAGTTCAACGGCATCGGCGGTGCCCCGCTCATTCTTGTCGATGACCAGCTTGTCATTCAGGCCAAACTTGCACTCTGGTGTCCCAGAAAGGTAAGCCCGCATCAGGATGTGGCCGTCCACGTCCGCGCGAAGGGTCGTCCCTGTGCCAGGTGTCAACTTCCATGTGCCAATGCTAATCTCGCTTGCGTAGTGAAGCGACGAAGGCACCTTTGGCGCTCATGCTAAGGTTGACAGTCTCCACGACGTCCACGAAGGCTTCATTCTTCTTGTATTTGACGTCTCCGCGGCGCCAGCTTGTCGCGCCGGTAGCTTGCACAGTGATCCTCGATGACTCTTCCTGCAAGAACCCGGTTGGCGATGCCTAACTCACTAAGGGTGTCCTCAAACGATGCTACGCACTGGTGCTATATTTGATGACATGACACTCTCCGTTGTGATGTATGACTTGAGGGTGTCTGCCTCGCTGTTCTGAGGATAGCCGAAGTCGCATATTTCTGGGAAGTGTCAACAATTCGTTGCATGCTCGTGAGCCGTATCAGTGAGCTCCGTACCGTCGACCAGTTCATAGATGAGCACGAAATTGTTCTTCACCGCTTCCTCATCGACCTTGCCAAAGTATGACTTGGCGATGGAGATAAAGCGGTAACAGAACTCGAATACGAGGGCAGCGTTCGCGTTGCACCTGCGTGCAGGAGTCAGCGGTCAGGTGCGAGGCGTTGAGCCGCGGGCCAAGCCAGGAATAGCACGCACTTTGTGACGGCTACAACGTATAGGTTGTTGATTCGTACATGGAAGAAACTCGTCGAGCCGAGTGTGATTATGGGTGAGCGCACATCGGTGTTTGATACGACTTGTATCCGGAACACGTCCGCGATTGACCGCCTAAGATGCACGCCGTGTTAAGGTTACATGCACTGAAAAGTGGAGGTAGTGCTCACTTCAGGTCTGTCCGGTAGAGTCGCGATATGAGGACCTGGGTATGACGAACGACAGCGGTAAGTGTCCCGGAGCCTAAAGCTGCGGTTCGCGGGGGCAACGCACCTCGCCCTTCTGATTGAAGATGAAGAAAGCCTAACCGGCTGTGAGGGCTGGGCCCAAGCTACCATAAAGACTTGCTCACCGAGATCATGGCAGTCCGGACGGGATATGAGTGGAGTGGTGAACGCGTTGGGTGAGGCGTGGAGGCGCTCGGAGTGTGGAAGTGATGCTCGATCAGACCCGAGGGCAACGGAGATTCCGATGTATGTCCGAGCCCTTCAAGCTCCAATACAGATTGAATTGTAATGGAATCAAACCGAGATAAGCCCTGCTCGAACGGCCGATAGTGACGTTCTAAGCGGAGAAGCGTCCACGCAGGCAGTGTGGTCCTGACTGAATGGGACTCGCACGGTATGTCTGTCGTTGGTTGCTCTGCGCGGCACTCGTCCGTCGTTCGACACAACCCGACGTCCGATCGCTCACACGCCGACGGGAATGGGAGTGAGACAGGAAGAAGCCGGGGGACGGGATTGAAGGGCATCCATATCTTACGACATCGCCTGCATCCTGATGGGCTGACCTCGCTCCGTCCTATTCCCCGTCAACTGCGTTCCTCCTCGCGTGCAGTTCCCTCGTGCCCAAGGGGTAAGCTGTGAACCATATTCCTTATGTCGCGGCCCATGCCCGGAATGGTAGCATCTGAACTCGTCATTTCAGCGCATCGTGCTCGTGTCCCGCGCGCAGCGAGTCTCGCAGTCACCCGACGCCCTCCGAGCACGCTGCCGGGTATGTCTGCTGACCTGTATAATTTGGGCTCGCCGTCGCACACACCGCTGTGTGCCTCTCACATTTGGGCTTATTTTTGAACCGGTGTTTCGCCCGCCTAGTCCTCTTGGTCTCTCCTCGCTCAGCTTGCGGCCCATCATCGGGCAATTATCGCGACGAGCACGATGTATAAGAGGTTGAACAGGGGCCCAAGGCCAGCGTGCTCACAGTTGTCTTTTGCGTTCCCGGAACGTACGTATCGTCCAAGTCTGCGCAATGTTGCACCAGCTCGGGGTCTCGCTCTGCCTTCTCTCAGCGGCGACGGCCGTATCGGCCCAACTGTACTGGAATTCAACCCAATACTTGTTCACATTTGGCGACTCCTATACCACAGATGGGTTCAACATCTCCGCAGGCGTGAACTCGACCGACCCAGGTTACGTGAGTGTCAGACAAACGGGCCACCAGACCTATGCCTTCCCATCTAGAAGACTGATGTATGAGCCCAAAGACCTCGTCTAACGGCCCTAACTGGGTTGAATACCTCGGTAAGCTCTCGCCGTCATCGCCGTATCCGGGCGCTCGGCTGAATGAATGCAGGTGGGACGTATAATGTGACCAATACCAAGGTAGGCATTCTTGCTGTTCTCTTGTCGTAACGCGCAATACATTCACCGGCGATAGGTCTTCAACTTGGCGTCCGGAGGCGCAACGATTGACGCTGCGCTCGTCGCGCCGTACTTGCCAACTGTGCTGTAAGCCTTTCGCCACTAGCCTCAACCACAGACACTTGATTACCCTACCCTTCCCGCAGGTCTATTGTGGACCAGGTGTCGCAATTCGAAGAGTACCTGGCACCGAAGCCATATGGCGCTCAGTGGGACAGTTCAAACAGCCTGTTTGCCACCTGGATCGGTATCAACGACGTGGTACGTCATGACCTGATTTGTCACTTCACTAGACACAGCAGCGTGACCACAAACTTGTTGCAGGGCAATTCATACGCTTGGGTAAACCATCTCAGCGGCTTTCACAGGAGTATGCTAACCGCCGCACTGGGTACGCGGACACGCAGACCAACGTCACTTCACAGCCAGCCTTCCATACGATCCTGATGGACAGGTTGTTCAGCCAGGTGGGTACTAGCCTAGCTCCATCCGGGTTGCTCCCAGAATAACATACGGCCGAGACAGATTGAAATCCTGTATGAGGCCGGTGCCCGGAACTTCCTCTTCCTGACCGTGCCTCCCACCAACCGCGCACCACTACTCATCGAAGCAGGCCCCACCGCGGTGGCACAGATCACTGGCGCGCTTGCGGACTACAACAACCAGCTCATAGAGTATGCCGCCCAGTTCGAGGCGAGCCACGCAGAGACCAGCGTCCGCATTTTCGATACTCGCCCAGTGTTCAACACCTTGTTGGACAACTATCCGACCTTCGGCTACGTCAACATCACGGGCTATTGCGAGGCATACGAGAATGGCACGCCGTCCATGACGACGCAAGACGCGCCGTGCGAGCCCGTGTCGAACTACTTGTGAGTTGGCAGCGGCACTTGCCCCGCACCGCGGCCATGATGAATTCTGACGCGCGCCTCATCAGCTGGCTCAACACATTGCACCCGTTGTACACTGTCCATAAGTGCGTTACCTCCGACCGACGTGTCTCCCTTCCCGGCTGATACATTGTTCCATTACAGCATTCTTGCGCACGCCATTGCTACAGCGCTTGGGTATCAGCAGTTCCTCTGGTAAACGCGAGCGCCGTGCATACTTAGTTCTCTTTCCTGCCTTAAGGTTAGCCTCGGATCGAACAGGTGTATTGCACGTGTAGAATCCATAGCTCGGGACACATCGATACGGGCCCTACGGGTAACCTACCGATCATGAATGATGAACTTTACTAGCAAATAGTGTGCCTCGGTGGCTGTAGTAAGATCACAGTGTGCACGGGTAGCTTTGCCCTATTGTCTCCTCTCCGTGCTGGCCCTCCCGGCGCAGCCATCGATCGTCAGGATAGCGGACGGGACCGAGGACACGTTGGATGCCACCGTGCGCAGGAGCGCATGTTACTGACCGCCCTGCTGTCGCACTCTGAGTTCGTGGAGTCCAGTACATATCCGAACTAGGCACAAGGTTCCATAGACGCGCCGTTTCGCACACACGCTCCCCGACGGATAGGGAAGCAGTCACATCTCAATGCGCCACCCAGCTACTGGCTGCGAGTGAGATAGTCCCAGCTAAAATGGGGAGCACTCACACCCTCGTGAAGCCACCTGAGGATCACATCGACACGTCGGTGGCGGTTGCGCATATGTGTGAAGGGGCGGACGTGTGCGGGAACTGAGGTTGAGCGCAGGCAGGCAACTCCGGGCGTGTCCAGAGGTACTGAGCCCGCCGCGGCCATCGCGCAGGCCTGGTGACTCCGAGTCGGGAATGGTTTCTGCCCCGGCGTACACACCCACAAACTGTCACCGGGGAGCGTCACGACAAGGAAATTGTTTACTCGCCAATTGACGGTGAGTCGAGCCTACAACTCAGGTCGGACAAACAATGCCCCGCATGCTCTGTCTCGGAGCGACAGCACGCGCCCTGGCAGCCCCGGTACGGATCACAAACAGTGTGTGAGAGACACCGTGTTCACCGCGGATGCTCCCGTGCAACCTATGCAATCAGGTAGCGGGCAGTATGCTTCACGGGATGAGGGCATACATCACGCACCCATTGGATCCTGACTTGTTGAACGTGCGTGGTATAGAGTAACAGCGCCGTTGGTGATCAGTGCAGCGGCTTCAGCCGTCTCGTACATGGTATAGAGGGTCAAAGACGGACGGTATTGTGGAGCTAGTACACACAGTGCTGGCGCGGGGTAGACCTCAAGGTAAGGTCCATGCCAGCGCCCACTGGCGGTGTGGGTCTGTCAGCTGAGAACCGACGGAGTCGTTTACTCGACCCTGCAGGCGCGCGGGCGGTGTTGTTCTCGAACGAGCACAGGTGTCTCGCCGAGCGCGGCGGGACGCGTCGATGGTGACGTAGCGCTCACTCGCAGCGAGATAGTGCTCGTGGACTTCAGAGATAGGATTTTAGTCTTCTAGACGGGTATGAATAACGTCATCGGCTGACTGATACCTGCGACGGCCAATGGATGTAGCGGTGTGACGATCCAGCACCGTGAGGCCGTTGAATTCATGGGCGAGCAACATCGATTGAATTGAGTCACATACATTTTAGCTAGATCTGCGACGAGGTATTCGGCTACTTCCATATCGTCCCGAACAACTGACGAGGCCAAACGCCTAATCGCCTCCAGGGACGGTGCCCGAGAGCGTCTTGCGGACTTAACAGCAGCGTCGGAAGAGTGTGGAGCCCGTCAGTGTGATCTTCCGCCTGTCGGCGTAATGGCACTGAAGCTTTTCAGGAAGTCAGTCGCAATGTGATGGAACCTGGCGCCGGCAGACCCCGCCGTGTGCCAGGAGCTTTCCTATGTTGAAGGTTGAATGGCACGGATCTTACTGACCTACGCAATGAGAAGCATCTCATCACCCCCATCCTCGGGCCTCATTGGCCACAAAGCGCGATCCGTTGGTGCGGCCGATAGCCAGCCGAGGATGCTCATTGAAGTATTTCGTGTGCTCTTGCATGAAGCCAAGAGATGAACCGTGATGATGCGCTGTGATAAGGGGCCTTGAGCACAGCTCCTGTAGACGTAGACAAGTAGTTGCCAGGGTCTCGTGAGATGCCAATCAAGGCTCGGTTAGTGGAGACACATCTGGAGCGAACAAAATGATCAGCCATACGGATGACACTGGTAGGAGCGAACCAGCCAACGTATTGCATTGCGCGGAGCGTACTTGAGACGGTCGGAGTGCGGAACTTGGGGGCGGAAGCCACCGTCGTGACGAAAGCTCTCATAACCGGAACAACCCACACGAGCTTCAGTGAATGGGCTGACTTGCTGCATTCTGCTCGCTGTCACGCACAGCCCCCGCGACAAATGTGCGGCTTGAACGTGCTCCATGATGGGCGGCCAGGAGTCTGGCAACGATTGTATGATTTCGGTAAGCGTACACTCGCGCGTCAGCGATGGACCATCATACATTGTGCTATCAAACATGCAGTTGACGGAACGGGCCCGTTTCATGGAGTAGATCAGGGTTGGCCGAGGCTAACCAAACGGAGGGTGCACGGAGGAGAGGTCGCACGCGATCGATCGACGGACATCTTCCAGTTGAGCCAGGCAGCATGGGCGGAGAAGAGAGAGGCCGCGAGTTGACGATATTATCGAGAGTGATCTGACCAACCGATGTCCGGAGATATGGGCGTGGTAAGTGCTTGGAACGAGCGACGCGGAAGATCCTTGGGTCTGTGACGCATGACCGAAGGGGGATGTGAGCGCGGAAGTAAACGCGAGGAGGATTCGGGAGCAGAGAGACTCAGTCCGTTGCCGGCAAGAGCACTGCGAGCTCGGTGAGAGAGAGCCACATCGGTGGCGTCACATGAGCGCTAGCACGGCGTTTACGCTCACAAGGTTGCTCTACTTCTCGGGTGTGACTACGGGGGTGGGTACGCGGCGAGAATTATGCTCTCGGCCGCATTCTGCTTTGGGCATCGCAGGTGGACAAAGCGGGCGAAGCGTGGAGAGATGGCAACTCAGCCGGGACAAGCCATGAACCGGCTGTGGGGACGCTATTCGGATCATGGACGACGAGGCCGCGACAAGCAAGCTGGTCGAGACTCGAGAGGGGTGCTTGGGAGTTGCTACGCACAGGCCGTGTTCGCAACGGGGCCGCTGCGGGAAGGTGGTGCAGATTGGCCTGATACGGCGCGGGGCCAGCAGAGGCAGGTGTGGGCCAGGGGGGTGGGCGTCTGTGTGTGGCTGGAAGAGGAAGAGGAGGAGAGAGGCATGTGTTTGAATTGCGGGGAGACGGAGATACGGGGAGACAATTGGTGATGGGGCTAGCACACATCGGGGCGGTGATGAGAAGGGAGGGAGAGAGTGCTCGGGGGACAGAGCGGCCGTAGACAGAGGAGCTGGCGAGCAAGCGCTGCCTGAGAGGAACAGGGGCAGCGCGGGGACGGTGACGCTGCTCGCCAGCCTCGTGTGCGCGACAGGCCAATGGGCGTGACGCATCGCCCATGGCCAAGGATAGGCGCAGGAAGCTTGATTCTGAAACGGAGATTGCGCGGGATACCTCCTCGGATAATCGGTGGCTGCCGAAGGATGTTACTCAAAAGTTTATTGCCTCGCGTGCGCGGCCGAGGCCGGAGAAACTGAGACAAGGTCCGGGTGGACGGGAGGGCGAGTCGCCGTCGCGGAAGGGGCAGGTGAGGGGTGCAGCCGTGGGCTGAGGGAGGAGGGGAGGCCGGAGTGGGCAGGCAGGCGAAGTGCGAGTGGCCGCAGCGGAGGCGGGGAGGACATCACGGGGCAAGGTCGTCAAGGTCGGCGTACCGATGGCATCGTAGCAGCCGGATCATTGAGGCGCACAGGTACACGAGCTATCAGGTCACAGGCGGCGTATTTCGCTGCGATTTCACAAACAACGATAACATCTTATCGTCCCAGTCCGTCCTGACATTTATTTCCTCGTTTTAGATCGTCTTCATCCCGACTGGGGGCCATATGAACACGGGACCACGACATGGCCTCCCTTAAATCCTCCCTCCCCGCCACTCCGTCCATGTAGCCCGAACGTCTCCATGTCCGCACGCGTCTCGGACTCTCTCTCATCCATCTTCATTCCTCGCTCACCCACATGTTGCCAGGCCCATCCTCTCCGCGCGGCCGCGCAGACCCCACCAGGGGCGCACTCCAGAGTGCCAGTCTGGGCAGTGGGCGGGACCCCTCTCCTAGCCGACATGGTCCGTCGCGCATGCACCATACCTTGCCGCCAATCCGTGAATTGCATCCAGGCTTGCCTTTGCCCTCTCCGATGCCACTCAGCCCGACCGCCGCGAGTGGCTCCGGGCACGGGCACATGCAGCTACACAGCTACCCCGTCGCGTCGGGAAGTACCCTCGGTGAGTGCATTAGCTACCAGCTTTCGCGTCCGCAGCCTCACTCCAGCCATGTCGCAGGCCTTCGTCGATCCGTAGACGACTCCGACGCCGAAGGCGATGCCCAGGAACCGCCCAAGAAGAAGCGTCGTCGCCAGGCTCTCAGCTGCACAGGTGCGGGATACGCTCTCATTTAGAGTTGCTCCGTGCGATTGATCTGACGGCACATGTGTTTCTCGCGCGCAATCCCAAATCATTTTTCCTCCATTCTCCATCTCTGTTACGTTCCCCGCGGACATCGATGCGGATTACCCAGAATGCAAGCGGCGCAAGATCAAGTGTGATAGGTCGGTGGCTATCTCATCTCCGTCGTGTCTCTTGTCTGATTGTGGATAATCCTTCGACTTGCAGGGCACAACCATGCGGCCCATGCACCCGACGCGGCGAGCCTTCCAAGTGCCAGTGGCACATCATAGAGCCCATGTATGTCTTTCCTATTCTTTCCGGCTCTTGCTCTGACAGTGCTTGAAAAGGGAAAAGTACGTGACACGCGCGGAGTATGATGAACTCAAGACCAAGGTGAACGACCTCGAGTCCATGGTACACCGACTTACTGCTGGAGCCCTACCGGCACGGATGGCCGGCCACGCTCCCGTTTCATCAGGCCCAGTTTCGCGCGTCGAGTCCATTCAAGGAACAGCCATAACGCCATATCATGCGGCGCCGCCCCCATCAATGCCCTCGTCTATATACCACACTATGCCTCCGAGCCGCCCTCTTCCGGGTCGCAGCGAGTCCTCGTCCCACCTACATCGGCAGAGCAGACACACGGCGGTGCGCAGCCCGTCGCAGTCCTCACGTCCGTCGACGTCGCAGGGCTCGTCTCAGCAGGCTGTCGCAGGCCCATCACCCGCGACGGAGCCGCCGTACTATCCTCCCAGTCCGCACGCGTCTACCAGCGTGCCGTCCACACCTATCGCCGGACCATCGGGGCCCGTGTCCTCCCGGCGAGCCTCACTCTCCGTGGCAGCCATGACCAATCCCATCCCCTACCAGCCCGACTCGCGCCCCTTGAGCCCACCAAAAAAATACACCGCGCAGACGCCTCCACCGCCGGGTCAGCGTCTGCGCCGGGAACATCTCATAGGCTCGGCACCGGCGTCGCACTTGACCCACCACCCCCCGTACCCCCGCCCCCACCACACTCTCCTCCGCTCTCCCGTCGAGAAGCCGAGGGCTTCCCTCATCCCGGCGTAGCCCGCTCGCCACCCGCCCCCGTGCAGCCGCCAGGGTATTACACCTCGAGGCCGCCATCGCGCTCGCAGCACGCGCCTGGGGTGTATGCCATTTCATCTGCGCCGTCTTACGTGTATGGCAGCAGACCCCACAGTCCTCATAGCGGTATTGCCCCCGATGACAGGGACCCATCGGTACGCTCCCGATTCCCTCGGCAGGAGCACGAGGGGCGGCGTTGATTAGGCTCATGAATGCATCTGCATCAACCTTGAGCTTGGAAATTTGAAGTCCTGCGACGTAGTGGTACTTTTAAGGCTAATAGTCGTAATGCTAACCCAATAGTATATTGTCAGGCTCCTTGCATATATCGTGTACTCCTCCGTCCATCGGTTCCCTATACTCGTACTGTTGCTATATTTTGTCTGTATATATACCCATGCCCCTAACTTATTGCATCCCTCGATTGTAGCCACTGTTCATAGCTAAATGAAGATTGCTCACGACTATATCCCCGGCCCGTGCTTGCGCCGTTCAGCTGCTACTGCATTAGCACGCTTCATAGCCCCTCCCGTCGGACGCTCAGTGTGGCCTACCATCAGACGTAGTTCGGTTGGAGAATGTTCATACATAAATCTGCTACTACAATACATCTCGGAGTCTACTCATCGCGGGCGTAGTGGCGTATCGAGGGGAGGCATGGATGGTGGATGGCGGCATAAAGCATAGTGGGACGGGGTGTGATCATGGCAGTCATGCTCCTGGTGTACTGACACCCGCGTACGCGCTGGAAGCACAGCGTACTGCTTCGCTATTCAGCGGACTTGCCATCGGGGCACGTCATGCGCGGCGTTCAGCGACACGCCAAGCTCTGCCAGCGAGATGACAGTCCCCATGTATCAGGGAGATGGGGAATGGGGATAGTTGCAAGACGAAGCAACGGCGGCGTGCTTCGAAGGCGGCGCGACGACCAATCGACCGGCCAGCCACCGTGAAGGCGATACGCCTGCATCTCGCCGCGGCGTCTAGAAGACAGTCACGCCCGATTGCGTCCCGGTGTATTGAGACTTCATGTCGTCGAGATCAGTCCCGTCATCCTGGCTCTTGTAATCGTATTGTGACAGACTGCCCATGTCAGAGGTTCCCGCGGTCGATGAGAACGACGAGCGGCGCCGAAGCCGGTCTGACTGAGAGTATGCCATGCTGCTCGCCGAGCGGTCTGACGGTCCAATAGCGCTGCCGATGACGCTCGCGGTATCGGTACCACCAGTCCCAACATCCTGCGAGATAATGGAGCTAGCGTAGCTCCCGTAGGTGCTCCGCTTTGCGCCGCTGGGACGTTGCATCCCCGGACCGAAGGGTCCACTAGCCGCAAATACGGGGAGTCCCGACGAGTACGTTGCCTGAGAGCGTAGAGATTGGACATCCGAGGGAATGTAGCCCAGTGCGTCATGCGTGCGGTAGAAGCTAGCGTCAAAACGGCTCGGTGTGCCGGATCGGCGACCTGTGAGAGAAGCATCAGATACACACGTCAATCTACGTATGCGGAGGTATAAGCTCACCATCACCCGCCATGCTATTACCCAGATAGTCACGGGCACTCGTCTCGTGTCTGCGGAACTGGTCCATTGCCTTGGAGAGCGTGCGTCGCGGCTTGCTGAATTGAATCATACTCGGCTGCAAGTTGCTCAGAGGTCCTTCGACGAGGCAGTTCTTCTCCTTGTAATGCGTCAGGAGGTAGTGCCAAAGTGGATGCTGTGGAGTACATGAGAAGATATACATACAGAGCTGTATACAGTAATCACCCACCTTGCTGAGGACTTTCGGGTTACCGAGAATGACGACACCGTATTTTGCACGGGTGAGAGCCACATTGAGACGCCTTGGGTCGTTGAGAAAGCCGATACCCTGGTGCTCGTTGCTTCGGACGCAGCTGAGGATGATGTAATCCTTCTCCCGCCCTTGGAAGGCGTCAACGCTAGCGACCTCGATCTCCTTGTAGAGATCCTTCTTGAGAGAACCATTGAACTGCATATAATTGACGATGTACGACCGTTGGCCCTCGTACGGAGTTACGACTCCGATTTGGCTCGGTACGACACCGGACTTGAAGAACTTTGTAACGATCTTCTCGACGTTCGACGCTTCGGTTCTGTTGGACGAGCATGGTTTAATCGTCGGAGTGTACGTAAGGAAACGCGTCACATACCTATTCAGGAAGGATGTGCCACTTGACGAGATCTCCTCTTGGCCCAAGTTCTGATAGAAGAACATCGGCGTATCAGGTACGGGCCACGGAAAGTCAACATTCTTTCTCAGGCGCTCAGGGGCGGTGACGCCGTTCTGCAATGTCCCCTCGTAGAACATGTTCGAGGGAAACTCGGACAGGCATGGGTGCATGCGGTATTGGACTTGAAGACGGATCGGTCGGTTACCGAGTACGACCAGACGCTCAAAGAGGGATTGCGTCAGGCCCGCGCGAGCCGCCTTCTTGTTCATTATAACCGGGCCCAATTGCTGCATCATACGTGAGTGCGTGGCGATCGTGTATTGTGCGATGCATCACTCACCTGGTGATCACCAACGAGGACCACCTGCTTGCATCCGAGAACCAAGGGAATCATACACTCTGGACAGTGTGCGGAATTAGCTCGCTCTACGCCGCAGCCAATGGGAGTAATGCTACTTACCGGGCTCCGCGGCTTGCGTCGCCTCGTCGATAAGCACTGTGCGGAACTTCAGCTTGCTGAGACGTGGATCGCCAGCGCCCACACAAGTGCAGCAGATGACGTCAGCAGCGCTGAGAATCTCCTTCTCGCACTGTCGAATCAGGGTCTTGTACTTCCTTTCGTCATTGGAACTAAGTTCGCCCTGCTCGTTCTTCAGCTGAATGAGCTTCTGCAATTCAACGTGCGTCGTATTGTTGGCCACTTGCTGGTGCAGGGTGAGGAAGGATACGGAGGAATCCAATGCCTCACGCGACTTGGCCGTCAGACGCACAACCTTGAGACCGGTAGCATGAATCTTCTCCGTCAGCTGGTCGACGGCGACGTTCGACGGCGCACAAACGAGGACTTGGCCAGGGTTCATTTTGGCGAGATGATATACGATCGAAGCCGACGTGACCGTCTTACCCGTACCCGGGGGTCCTTGGATGAGACTAATGGGCTTCTGCAGGACGCTCTTGACGGCATACATTTGGGAGTGATTCAACTCCGGAAGGCCTGGCGCTGAGAAGCGTTTCGGCATCTGAGTGCGCAGGACTTGCGGCTCTAGCTCATGTCCGAGAAGCTTATGATACTACACCTGTATAAGCGTATCATACGTCAGTCTCGGAAAGGTATCACTCACAATATATCCGCTGACGCTCTTCTCGTCTACTGCAAACGTCTTCATGGCTAGTTGCATTCGGTCGAAGCTCGTCGACTTCCAGACGAAGTCCGCTGTGAAGTTATGAGTGACGTCCAAGGGCACGCCTTCTGACCTCCGTAACTCGAGTCCAATCTCGTCCGAGACGTCTGACGAGTATTTAATGCAAGGTTGTCGGTTTCAATAAGCGATACGTACTGTTTGGAATCTTTATCACATGTCCGTCACCCTCCCAGGGTTTGTGCAATTGGCCGCTATATCTGAGTCGGAGCTCGTCTCCAACGGCTAGTCGCACCTCGCCACTCTCCAGCTTCGGGAGGCAGAACCAGGCAACGCGCTTCTGGTTAAGACCCAGATCCCAGCGAACAGATATGTCTGTCTGGGTCTGAGACTCTTTCAGGCGTCTGTCGTAGTCCGCCTCGATCTTCACCAGAGGACCAAAGATGTTTTGGTACTGGTACGCATCCTCGTATCGCAGGAGAATTGGCTGTGGTTCGTCGTCGACACCTGGCTTCTCAAGATCCTCAAGTGTCGCGTTTGCGTTCTCGCGCCAAAGGTCCTCGAGACGATTGATCTGTTGGAAGGAGATCTGACGAGACCGGAGTTGTTCTGCTTCGCTGGGCGGCTTCACCAGCCAGGACAGGAAAGAACGGTCGTCAATGAGGGGCGCCCAAAGGGCAGAATTCCACGAGATATCCTTGGATACGGCAGCGCAAGGTTGGCTTATATAAATGTTAGACAATTAAGGCTCTCGAGTATCTATCACACGCACCGGCAAAGTAATACGACAACAGTGTCGCTTTTCGCAGGAATGAACCCGAGCATGAAGACGTTCTTGCTGCCACAGTTATAGCATTCAGGAATCGTCTCACCGAGGGGACTCTCCGCATGCAGAATGACCTCTTTATGCTTCGCGCGAACTAGGTGATTGACGATATGTGAGGCTGAGGTGTTTCCACGCGAATTGCAGAACCACTTGGAGCATATGAGGCATTTTACAACCGATGCAGGGGAATGTATTCCGCAGTAGCTGAGTGTATACGCATGATGAATCAATTGGCCTGGGCCCAACGCGTGTATGCGACTCACCTGCAGGCGTGCGGGGGTAGATCGACTTGGCCCTCATCCTTAAGATCATCCAAAACTGCATCGAAATCTTCTTCGGTCCTTGCCCCTCCAGAGTGGGCATGATTTGCGTGACCATTAGTAGACGACGCATACGAGCGGTCGTCCGCCAGTGATAAACTCTCCAGGTCCACCGATACCTGACTTTGATTATTGGTATTGGCGGTGTAGATAGAGGAAGTATCGTCCACGATGCCAATGCCGCCTCCATACGAAGAGGCTGATTCGTACTGCAAGTTGTCAAAAGAGTCCATGCTGAGCTGCCGTTGAGAAAGGAGCGAGATAGTAAAGCTGAGAGGTGGTTTGAGTCAAGTTGTGTGGCGGGTCCGTGTGGTCCGTGTCGCGCCTCTGCTTACGAGTTCGCGCGCCATGCTTTAACACGTGACACATACAATTTGGCGCATGTCCAAGTTGGCGCGTCCTCTGTCCATATACGTCGTGGACATTCTAGAGCCTCCTGGGCACATCCAATACCACAATGACGAGGAGCAATGGACGTCCTGAACCCGAAGTCATCGTCAATGTATGTCGCCTCCGACCTATACTACTTAGCTCTGAGCACTTCACTGGAACGGCGAGAACTAGTTCGCAGATGGCCAAGCATACTCCAAGGGGAAGATGGAGGAGATCTTCCGGAACGGGTTCTTAGACAAGCCTGCCTTGAAGCACAAAGAAAGTATCACTGTAAAGCGGGAAGACGTAGATGTACTGGTAAGCACCCGAAGACGCACACAGTCGATGTGTCTCACTTCACTGGCGAACTGTAGGTGCATGAGCTGGAGATTACTCGGCCACAGGCAGAAAAGCTGTTGATAGAGAAGAATGGCGATTTGAAGCATGTACTGCAAGCTTGGATCGAGCCCACTGTGTAGCCGTTCATGTTTACGCTGCTGAACAGGCCTGTGCTGTGCTATTACAAGCTCGGTCCTACATTGATTCATCTTTTTGCTGGCTGATCCATTCCGTCATGGCCTCGCACTCATTCAATAGAAGGCGAGATATTACAACCACAATTCTCGTCCGTGGGGAGTAAGATATGTGTACCAGAGTGCTACTCCGTACAGCATACAACGAAGACGCGAGAATCCTGTTCAAAACACTGATATCACAGCACATCGCGACAGAACCCGACATATGCACAAGATATGGATCCAGGGAGACAATAATGCGAGAGTACACGACTGTGGGTGTGAATGACATTGCGTTCGATATCATCATGATGGTATACACAAGAGTAAGTCATCGCCTCCGATGACCCACGTTGCGTACCCGCGGTCGCGTCGGCGTTTCTTCATTCGACGGCGGTGGGCGAGCGGAGGTGGATGGACCCGCTCCACTACCCCCGACGAGCACAGTCGCTGCTGGACGAGGAGCGGCCCCTCGCACGCTTGGAGCGTCATCATCGAATGGCGAAGCTGACATGGCCGATATCCCCCTAGAAGATCCCGGACCTTCTGCTTCTGTAGGCGTGTGCATCCAAGTCGCAATTACGTCCTCATCTTCTGCCACGAACGTTGCGTCAGTTAGCCGCTCACCGCCCTGGGACTAGATGGCTTACCATCGAGGTCTTGATCCATCGCATCTACCTCCGCCTGCTCATCTTCTTCTTCTTCCTCATCGCTGTCCTCGTCGTACAGTCCACCTGGTGGCTCACCCACCCACTCCTCATCGCCCTCATCGTTTGCGAAGTCCCACACGTCTAGGACCGTCGTGTCCATACGGTTGCTTGCAGCTACGCACCATCGCCCCTCGAAGACGACTTGCCACACGCCGACGATCCCAGTCAGCAAATCGCGCACCTGCGAGCCGTCCCGAATGTCCCACATCTTCAGCGTGCCATCACTTCCGCTGAGCACCTTGAACTCATCGTGCTGGAAGCATGTGATAGCCCCGTTGTGGGCAGCAAGTGTGTGATGGTGCTCGCCAGTATCCGGGTTCCATACGCGGAGTGTGGAATCGGCGGCAGCTGAAACGAGGTACGACGGGGATAGGCCAAGCAAACCGACGAGGGACGTGTGGCCTGTCAGTGTATGCTGGCATTGACCCGTCTGGAGGTTCCAAACGCGTACGGTGCCATCCATAGACCCTGAACACGCAAGGTTGCGATGGATGTCCAGCACAACACTGTACACTGCACGGCTAGTCAGATCACAAAATACGAGCGAGTCCCTATGGCTTACCTTTCTGCGTATGACCGAGAAGGACCCACTTGCAGGTACCTGTGATAATGTCCCATATCCGGACAGTGCAGTCGTAGCTGCCAGAAACTAGCGTCCGACCGCGTGCTGCGAGTGCGCGAACGGCGTGGTCGTGTCCCTCTAGATGCAACTTGTGGTACGGGTTATCTTCCACATCCTCCTGCGTCATGTCCAAGTCAAACTCAGAATTATGAAGCCTAGGCCATACACTCACCTCAGATGGGTCGACCTCGTTGTCATCCGCGCCGTAACACCGATATTCATCGTCACCGGGCTTCGGCAGTGTCCATACTCGGAGTGAGTGGTCCCTACTGCCGGTCACGATGAGAGGACGCTTTGGCCACTTCTCCCTCTTCACAGCGCCCGTCTCGTCCTCCACGTCAATCATTTCCGGCTTGACGATCGCTAGGCATCGCACTGTGCTCGTGTGTCCGCCGAACACGTGTGTACAGCGTCCCGTCTCCAGATCCCAGATGCGCACCGTACGGTCGGTCGACCCGCTCACAAGCGTGTTCTTGGTAGCGGCAAGCGCCCAAACGCCGCCCTCATGGCCGTCTAGGGAACGCAGAAGCTCACCGGTAGCGGGCGAGTAGACGTGGATTGAATGGTCATCCGAGGCGGAGATGATGCGTCCATGAGAGAAGATTAGGCATGTCACTACAGAACGCCCGTGTGCAGAGAATGTGATACGCTTCGGGTTTTGGTTCTGCACCCACCGCGTCCGAGTAAGATGGCGCGATTTGAATAGGATCTTGTACGGGTGTGGCAAAGGCAGAATTCCAGGTGCGGGCAGCCCTTGACGTCGTCTCCGCGCGAAGATGGCATCCGCGAAGGCGATCTCGGAACCACGCCCGAACCATATCTTCGTGCTATGGAGCAAGTCGCGCCAAAGGACGGGGTCCGAGTCAATGATAGCACGCCAGGCCTTCGAAACACGGGATGCACGAGCAAGATCGGAGAAGCTGAGATAGCTCAGGACATGCGAGACGAGTTCCGGTGGCAAGATGGTCAGGAAGTCGCGCGCCAATGTAGGTGTCAGTATGGAATGTAGCGTTCGCAGAACTGACAGCGGGGAGTGGCGTAGGAAGGTGAGCAACACATGTGACTGAAGTTGCGGGGGAAGGTTTGAGTAGTGGGCAAGCAATGTGGGGAGCGTCAAGAGAGTGGTGAGGGAAAGGTCGGGCTGTATGGGCGCTTGTGGAGGTTGGGGTGAAGAATGCCCACTGGGCGGAGCAGATGGCCATATGGTCTCCGGCGGCGGTGATCCACGAGGAGAAGGCAGTGGAGATGGAGGGGCAGCCCCGGCAAGGGGAGGGAGGTTCTGCAAGGGAGCAGGCTTTGCCCGCTTGCGCGGCGGGGTGTTGGTCACAACCCCAGAGATTTCAATGCCTTCCATCATGTCCTCATTGCTGTAGGATCTCTTCCGGCCATAGCGCTCGACAGCTTCGACGAGTCCCGCCTCCTTGGTATCGTCACTGTCTTCGTCGCGCCGCAGCATTTTCCAGTAGATGCCACCGACGACTTCGTCTTCTTCGGGCATCTCGTGCTCTCCAACATCACCATCGCGGAACGTGGCCTTGGCACCTCCCGGAAACTCGAGACGGAACTCACGAAGGGACTTCGGAAGGTGAGCATTCAGAAGAGGATAGGTCTTTGGGTCCTTAGGGGACGACGGGGCCGGGAGGGGAGGCAGTGGGATGGGCGCGTACGCAGTGGTGGTTGTGGTAGTCGTCACAACCCTACAAAGGAGTCGGCGATCAGAGAGGGTCAACAACCACAAGTAGAAGTAAATGCTTACTTGGTGGTCTGGACGGAAGGTGCTAGTTGCAAGAAGGGCCGGTGATGGGAGGACATGGTGGTGGCAGAGAGGAAGAGCGCGCCTGGTTGAGGGCGACGTTGAAGCGTTAGCGCGTCAAGCGAGACGCGACGGGCGCTTCACCCCGCGGCGGACTTCAAATTCCTGGCCACAGAGTCCTCCAATGCCATCCTCTAGCTAGATCTTGCGAGTATACTAACATAGTCATATTGGCCTCTTGGTCTTCCCACAAACTTGGTAACGCAGGTTAGCAGCCGTGTATGGCACTTTACATTGAAGTCTAATCACAAGCCGGCTTGCATGGTCGGAGAGTCGCGGTAAGAATATCAGTTTTCAATAGTTGTCGTTGACGAACGTACAGCTGTGACCAGTCATCAATGTCTCGATACTAGGATCGTGATAAGGCGGCGGAGGTGTGGGGAAGCGCTACTGTAAAGTCTACATAGGGCGCGACCCTCAGTGACATTAAAGGGAATAAACAAACAATGTCTGGATATTGACAACAGGACATTGAGGGACAGTCCGATGTCGAGGCCCTCAATTTTTGCATGAACGATTCTGCCTGTCTGCCTGACCCATGGAGACGGAGAGGTACTACTCCCCAGGCCTGGTTGTCGCCTTGATTCCTTCAATTCTACGCAGCATCACTCGAGCATTCCAATAGGCCCGTCAATGTTGCCGCTCAGATGCTACAACGGATCCGATGTTTTCCCTCCTGTGCTGTAGCAGGCGGACGGTTCAGACTGTGCTTATTTCCTATTCTCAACAATGCCAAGAATGCGGGGAGCCGCTATGGCAGGAGTAAGGCTCGGAGATGGTCGGGTTCATCTGGACTACATTTCTGTCATCTGAGGGATGTGCGTTCGACTGCAATATGACAATCCGTACGTGTGGATCGGTGAGAGCAGTCTCTATCGAGCTCTATCGTCGACCGACCGGGGAACACAGTGAACGTTCTCCTTCGACGAGCTTACCATATGAGGCTGAGGCTGAAGATATGGGCGCCTATGGGCGCGACTTCCGAGACGCCCGGAGTCGAGATCCTCGCCAATCGAATTGCGTCTATGAACAACTCTCTCCTACGAACGCCTTTCACCATAGCTCATCATCCCCATCCCGCCGCCACCCAGCCCTTCCTGCCCCTCTCTTCCCTGGTCGACAACACCGCGCACGCTATCTAGCCACGTTGTCTTTCTCAACGCTGTCGCTGCGACGCTAGACCCCGCGCGTCGTATCGGCCGAACGGCAGTTTTCGTCCATCCTACCCTCCTCATCTCGATCGGTACCTGGTGGCCTCTCTTCAGTGGGGAGCTGCAACACGTCCCATATCATTGGACTCCTCTTGGTTGGCCAATATTTGCACCTGGCAACGGCCTTAGTCATTCTTAGGTGGCTCACTCGCGAGACCTGGCACGGTTGCCCTTAACCTTGTCTCATTCGCGAAGTTCGACTCCTTTGCAGTCAGCGCAAGCAGAAGCGGGCGGGGACAGACACACAGGCTATAGGAACAATGTCAGCGTCTTCTAACTATCCCGGATACTATCCCTCCTCTGCTCAAAGGCCTTCCTACCCATCCACTTCTTCCCTCTCCCAACGCTCGCGGGAACCACAGGCGCAACAGGGGCCGTCTCCATCTTCCTCCTCCTCTGTTCCGATTGATCCGTCGCTGTCGATGTATGGCTCACAATTTTATCCGAACACACAGTACCAACCTCGACCCCTGCAACCTCCACAGCTTAACGTTACCGCAAACCTCTCTTCCCCGTCTTCCCAGGCGTCGGAAACAATTGCAACGCCTCCCACGGAGCACCGGCCAACTCCAGGACCATCCAGCATGAATTCCAACGGCAAGAGACCGGCCTCGCCCGCCCGCACTCAGTCTGGTGATGTACGGAAGAAGACCCGCAAGGACGATGATGGGGACGAGGCTGGAAGTCCTGAAGGAGAGAAAGGCGACGACGCCCCCAAACAGAAGTCAACGCGTGGATCACGGTGCGTATTGCCCTTTTGCGCCTCGCTCGTGTGCTTATATGCGCGATCAGGGCGTGTATGGTGTGCCGCCGGCTCAAGATGAAGTGTGTCGGCGCGGAGAACGGCCCCCCTTGTAAGCGCTGCCAGGCGGGGAATCATGAATGCGTCTTTGAGGAATCAAATCGTGGGAAGCGCTCAACGAAGTAGAATCATTCTTTTTGCGTCCGCGCGCATCGCCTGACCTGCGTGATAGAAAACATGAGATCTTAACGCGTTCGCTGCGCAAGATGGAACGTACCCTTGATACGATCTTCCGCTCGCTCGGTGCGCCTCCCTCGGACGGTCCATCGCGTTCGCCATCACCAGCGGGGCAGCCCCCACCGTCGGGTGAAACCCATCCACTCCTCGCGTCGCCCCCACAGTCTCCCCGGCCAGAGAATGCGAACGTGCACCACCACCGACAACACTCAGACCAACCGCCTCCCTCGCCGAAGCTACCTTCGCTCCCGGATGACAACTTAAACCCCCTAGGCCTTCTCGCTGAGGCTAGCTTGGCTAACCGGCGCGCACAAGCAGGAGCCAAAAGCGATCTTGCAAGTACGGCAATGCTGGCGCAGAAATACGAGCCGAACAGGATGGGTGTAGCGAGCGATCTTTACTTCAAACCCGGTACGTCATCCCGGTTGGCGGTTGTGGGTGGTTGTAGGTGGTGACTTATATGGACATAGGGCCAATGAGTATTCTGCCGCTGAGGCGCTTATACATTGAACGGCAAATACAACCGGAGATGCTCAGCTTCGTGAGTACAGACGAAGTCATAGCACTGTTCAAGATGTAGGTCGTACTGCTTCGTGTGTCGCGTTCTAGACTCACTGGTCTCTCCACAGATACTTCGATCACATGAACGTACGTGTTGCAATGCGTCATTCGTACTCTGCATGCCTCTAACTCTGCCTCTAGGTCCATTGCGCACTTCTCGACCCCGACTATCACACCCCCGCATTGGTTTGTTCGCGCTCTCCATTTCTGCTCACCACTAGTGAGCATTTCCCGTTCTTCACGTGACGCTTCCTCTCAATTTTCTGGGTACTCTCGCAGTCTGTGCCATTGCCGCAAGGTTCTACGATGCCCGCCCGGAGTTATACCCCCGGTTAGCCGAGCTAGCCAAGAAGCTTGCGTTCAGCGTCCCTGCGAGAGGATACAAATCAGTGGAGATCGTCCAGGCGTATCTGCTCAACACGCTGTGGGGATGTGGCCCCGTCGAGAGGTATGAGCAGGATCGGACATGGATGTTGCTTGGCATGGGTATCAGGTATGCAGTACAGCTCATTGACTCCAGGTGGGAGTACAACGTGCATTTCTGACTGGGTGGACACAACGGAAAGACTTGCGATCGACCTCAATATGCATCGTCCAACCAACCTGCCAAGTGACCTCGCGGATGAAACTCGTGCTCGTGAGCGAGAGATTCACAACAGGCAACGAACTTGGATCGTCTGCTTCATCCTCGATCGAAGCTTTAGTGCACAGATGGGCAAGCCATACACCATCAAAGAGGAGTGAGCCACACATTCTACGGTCGACGACTCATTGTACTCATCTCCCCGTTGTAGCTTCATCATCCGAAACGCATTGCAATGGTCAAGGTCACCCATGTCCGTGCCGTCAGACGCACACACCGCTGCAATGGTGGTAAGTCTTGAGAAACATCTACATCGTTCTTCGGGCCGATGTCCGTGATAGGATCTTCAGCGCATCGTCACTCGAAGCCTGGATCTGTTATACTCCGGAACAAGCTCGACGTCCGGCCTTCAGGATGACTGCGACTATCTCCTGGTCATCAAGACAATGGAGACGCAGCTTCTGGCGTGGCAGCACGAGTGGTTGCGCATACGCAAGATCGACCAGGGCGAGAAGACCGAGTGGTCTCGGAAGTACTCGCAGTTGTCCTGCAAGTTCTACTTCCACTATGCGATGCTCACGATCAACTCCTTCGGCCTTCAAAACGCGCTCCAGCGCTCGGCGGTCGACATTGGGCACTTCTTCGCTCGATGTCACTCAAGCGCAGTGGAATGTGCGACTGTGATTGCCGACGAATTCGGGGGTTGTGGTTACCTAAAGTACGCCCCGGATTGCCTTTTCGTCCAGGGGTCGTATGCAGTACTCAGCTTGCTAAAGGTGTGTCGAGCCAAACTCGAATACGACCCTTGTTGAGACTGATGCCTCATAGCTATTGCGCCCTGAGTTCAAGTCTTTCCTCGACCACGAAAAGAAAATCATTGGCCTTATCAAGCGCGTCGCAGAGGCGTTTGAGAGCGTCGCTGTCGCCCCTCTGCACACGCCTGCTCTATACAGCGTGTTCCTCCGCGCCCTCATCTCCGCTCGTACCGGTGCTGAAGTTCATGCGGTCGCAAATGGCGGTCCTATGATGCAATCATCGGAAGCTCACGAGGAGACTACGTCGACAACGACCGAGGAGACTGCGCCTCGAGAGGTTGATGTGTCACACCAAGATGGGCAAATCACACAAGCGTCCTCTGCGCCTGCGCCGGATCCCTTCGCTGGGTTCTTCAGCAACGGTGAAATGGGCCCCGTGGCCGACATGTCGACGTTCCCGCCAACGATGGCGCCGAACCCGTCGTTGCCGGACATAAGCATGATGTCGATGGATAGCATCCTGAGTGCAGACTTCTGGGACAGCATGCTCGTTCCAGGTATGTTCTGTCTATGATGACCCTCGATATCATTAGCGAGCTGAAGCGCACTGTAAGGTTCATCGAACGGGATGGAGGGGCTTAGCAACGGCTTCGTCTATGGGGCTGGTGGCAGTGGGCTCATCACGCCCCGCATGTGGAACTCCCCGCTGTTCTCCGCTGATCCCAGCCGCGAGTTCCTTCCCGACAAAACAGACAATGGGTACAGCGTTCCCCAGGGTAGATCGCTGTCATAATACCACCGTACTGCATCCGAGCCCCTGCGCATTAGATCCTGTCATATCGTTACTCTTCCCCGCCATCCCTATCCCGCGTGGACATTCATGCCACCTCGCTTTCGTGCTGGCTACCTAATCGCTATTTGGTTTATCTGTTGCTTTACTCGACCTTTTCTTGTGTATCTTCTATGGGTGTCGTGGAAGTGAGTGGGTCACTGTACGAGTAGCATGAAATTAGAGCGATCACTAATACCGATCATGTTTGTCGGTATCGAGTACTGCAGTCTCGCCTGTCTCCTGTAGACAGACTCTGATCAAATAACGTTGGTGAAGGCGCCCCTCCATAGACGCTCGAGGACGGTGATCAAATCGCGAGGGGAGCCGCACGATCTGGACCGGATCTGGACCGATGCATGCTGTGTTCGCGACCATACTGTATTTGGAAGGCGTTGTTCAACATCACAAAGCTCGCTCTTTGCAAACTTGCCGCAAAGGCTTGGGTCGTGCGGTCGTGCGGTCGGTGCCCTCGAATCGGTGCGTTGGCTCTAAGTACACTCAGCGGCACACTTGTGTTTCTGCGGCCTGGCTGGGCCGCATACTAGTATTCAGGCCACAAGACGTCCTTAGATCCAGGTCAGCATCAGCAAAAAGGTCTCGCCAATACATGACTGGATATTACTGTGACTTGCGAGGCCACCATAGCCCGCTGTAGGTACACCTCAGCTGACCACAGCCGTTCGTAGCTATATCAATGGCTACGAATGGATAAGGTAGTCTTGCAGGTCGCGGTAGCCCTAACCCTGACTCGCCAATACCTGCATAGATATTGGCGAGCCCTTTTTGCTGATGAGGGTCCCCTGGCGATCTGCAAATCAGTTTTCCCTACTGGTCCCGGTGGTCCGACGACGTTTCTCGTCGTCACTCACTTTGCAAGGCGGTCCACTCATGCAGTGTTCGAAGCTACGTACAAGACGACCTTCGTCGGGTTCGACAACTCCGTTTTGGACGGGAAGGAAGCGGTGTTCTCCACGTTCAAGCGTTCGGTATTTTGACTTCGGTTGCTGCAGCCTGCTGGTCTCATAGGCGCTTACTCCGTGCTCGTCTCAACGTGGTTCGTGCTGCTCGGCTTCGTGCCCCTGGGCTATTAGTCCTCCTCAATTAAGACTTTTGTCGCCAACTTTTTTTTCGGCTGGTGTCACGCGCGCGCGCAACTCATATCAAATGATGTCATTCAGCGATCGCCGAGCCTGAACCTTTCTCAATGATTCTCGCACCTTCAGCCACAGATGTATTCTGAGTTTTAATTGCCAGTGATCGCAGATCTCAGCCGCATGCACCGGCCGCGGGGGACTTGCATGTAGAATTGAGCAGTCTTCCTGTCTTCGAACTTCCCACTATATCCTTCACATGGCACGCACACACCTGCACCGGCGAGCTCACACGTACCATCACAGAGCCACCACGACTTTCTCACAAGCAGACAGCCTCGACGCCTTCGCAGCTCTGCTTCTCGCTGATGCTGAAGATGACTACGATTCCCTGATCGCTCTTGCCCTCGCCGACCTTGCAAACGCGTACCGCTTTTATTACATGGGAAGACTCGGCCGTCGTCGCGGGCATCCTGGACCTTATCTTGCTAAGCGGTGTGAGGAATTCTTTGAGCTTCTGCTCGAAGACATGCCATCTCAGCGGCAATTTCGGGCATTCTTTCGGTATGCTCTTTGTTCTGTGACTGGGACCATATGATGAGCTAAGTGAGGGGTGCAGGATGTCTAGAGAGAATTTCTGGCACCTACATGACCTGATCCAAGATGACCCCATCTTCCAGAGCACAAGTCACCGCCCACAGCGGCCAGTACGTATACAGCTTGCCACTTTTCTGTGTCGCATGGGCGCAGAGACAGGGATCAAGACTGCGGCTATCATGGCGATTGCTGAAGGGACATCTTACCTCTACGTTTGCCGTGTCACGCAAGCATTCCGTAACATCCGTGACAACCACCTCTTCTGGCCAGATGAAGAACTCCGGGATCTGATCAGTCAGGAGATAGATGGGGAGTGGGAGTTCGAGGGATGTATTAGCATTGGTGATGGTAGCTACATATTCCTTATTGAACGCCCGAGCACAAATGGGTATGCCTTCTGGTGTCGCAAGAAGCGATATGCGGTAGGCTGCTACCTCTAAAGTCTGAATACAACTCACTTTAGATCCCGTAGATTGTCATCCAGGCTACCGTCGACCACAGAGCATGCTTCACCTCCTACGATTTCGGTTGGCCAGGCTCTGTGCAGGACAGCCGTGTTTTCCGAAACTCCCATCTCTGGCGCAATCGGCATCTGTACTTCCGAGGACATGAGTATATTTTGGTTGATAAAGGTCAGATCCTGACTCCTTCAGGTCATGATGTAATCTCATTTTTCGTAGGGTATCCATTGACCCAATACACAATCCGTCCATTCAACGACCATGATCTCACCAGTGATCCCACGGAAGCAAGACGTCGCAAGAAGTTCAACAAGCGCCTCTCGCAGCTTCGCATTGCAGTCGAGCATGCTTTCGGGAGGCTCAAAGGCAGGTTCCCCGCACTCCGAGCAATGCATGGGCGGAAGCTCGGGGACATCTATCGAGCTGTTGAAGCACTCATGATCATCCACAATATCCTCGAGCGCCGCTCAGATGACCCTCGCAGGATTCCTCGATTCAACGGAAGGGAGGACCGAGACCGTGATGGAGTTAGGGGACGTGCGGCCGAAGAGATGGAACTCTGGGAAAGTGATGATGCTATGTACCGGGCAGGGCTGTACCGCCGCAAGCAGCTCCTTGATAAGATTATTCCACGAGTTTAAACAATGCTATAACAATTAAGACTTGACTGGGGCGAAATGAGTGGCCACGATTAAACGTAAAGAACGAACTTAGACAGCTGTATAGTATGCAAAGTCATCCATCTGCCTCTTCCTCCTTCTTCAGTTGCTCCATCAACTTTAAGCCGAAGGATACAACACCGGGATTCTGGCTTCCCAACATCTCGGAGACCTTGAGCATCGTGGCCGCACGAGACTCGCGGCGTGAGGCCTTCCGGTCAGCCTCCGAGTGCCTCCGTTCCTCCTCTCGTTCCCGGCGCCTCTCCTCGTACTCACGTTCCGCACGCTCCTCCTGGCGCCGCATGATATCGAGCTGTGACTGTTGATAGGTGGCCTGCTGTTCATGCTTCTCTCGCATTGCAACGACCGCATCACGGATCACGTGTGAGCTGTCGAAGAAGTGGTCGGAGCCATCCTCGTCGTCATCATCTGCGCTCCGCCGCTTCTGCCGCTTCTTGGGGCGTGAGCCGTCAGACTGCTCAAGGGTGTCCTCTGCATCATCTCCAACATTCTTTATGGCCTCACCGGAGTTCACGTCATGCATGCGCACAACACTTTCGTCGTCATGTGCTCTACAAATCATCAGTCTAGGACGCGGGGACAGGCATCCGGTCGTGCACTCACACAGCATCTATCAACTGGTAGTAGTGCGAGCGCTCGAACTTGTCGAGCACCTTGTCAGAGAACTTGCGTTCACGCCCACCTACACCCGGACGTCCCTCGTCACCATCACCCCCACCCGTATGCTCCTCCCGTGTTCGGCATGCTTTGTACCTATCCCATACCCCGTTCCAGAAATTGGTAACTTGCTTGACAGTTACTGCCTTCTTGAAGGTAGTGTAGACGAGCTCAACGCAAATGTCAGCACCAATGAAGAAGGGGTATATGCAGCCACTCACATGTGTTGCAATCGTGCTCATGCGAACACGCCGGGTCTTGTATACCTCGGGCGAAGTGATGTACTCGACAATCACGCGTTTCTGAAAGTCCGTGAGGCCACGGTGCTTACCACTGCCCTGGTCTTCTTCATCCTCATCTTCTTCGACCTCGTCACCCTCCTCCTCATCTTGCTCGCCCTCCTCCACCTCCACCTCCTTCCGCTTGAGTGACGCCGCTTCGCGCTGTGCAGCCGACAACTCCGCGATCTCATCATCGGAGATGCCACGCTCGCGACGGTTTGCCTCCCCACTCTTACTGCCAACTCCTCGGTTCACTGCGGGCCGCTTCGACTTGCTCGCAGGCGATGGCTTCGCCTTCGACGTCGACGATGGTGTCCCCTTCGATCGTGGCTTGACCTTCGCCTGCAACGTCTTCTGAGGTTGTGGCGATGCCGCCGATGCGGCGGGTTCCCTTGCTTTTGCAGTTGACTGCGA